>JADRCH010000186.1:2043319-2122863 GCA_019843965.1 Rhynchomys soricoides
TCTCTCTCTCTCTCTCTCTCTCTCTCTCTCTCTCTCTCTCTCTCTCTTTCTCACCTTCCCTGCTAAATCTTGCCCTGGGACCTTCATTATTTCATGCTTGGTCTGAATACACCTCAGCAAATTCAGGTTATTTTTCTTTGATATTCTATAATATGATTCAGGTCATATGGAATAGATGGCATCTAGTTTCCTCTCAAGATGCAGAAGAGTTGCTCAGTAAGTATTTGATGGCTCAGTGAACAAATACATGCAAAACTAAGCCTTCCCTTGTAAGTCCATGGTTCCCAGCACATTAGACTCCTTCACACAGTTTGAATACACCATCTCAGACTCTGAAAACGAGACCTACATCAAGAATCAAAAATGAGCACAGCTTACATCCCATCTGTGTGCATCAGTACAAGAGTCAGAAAGCCTACCTTGGTGAGAAGTCCATAATCCATCAACTAAAAGGTAACACCCAGCTCCATCTAGGCCTTCCGGAGACTTGGGCAAGAAAATGTTCCAACAGCTGTTGACTGTGCAGGGTTATTGTTCCTTAAAATAAGTACCTAAGTCCACACTCCACACTCTGATTTCCCCTTCCATCTACAATTAAAGTGTTGAACTAGATCTTACTACTGAAGATTCTTCCAGTTCAAATATTTTACTGCCCTACCAGAAAAGGCCAGAAGGTTTTGGCCTAAGAAAATGAGGTACTGAAGATATAAACTACACAAGTCAGAGAGCAACATATGCCTTCTATTCAGCTTTAGCAGTGACACTCAAAATTTACCTGAATATCCCAATTGCCTGGGCAATTATTAAAGCTGCCAATATGACTCCGTCCCATTTGCCTGAAAGACATGGATTGGTTTTTTTGTTTTAAGGGAATCTGCATTTGTATTCCCTAGAGGGGAGGTGACCAATCTCTGCTCAGGGCTGGAAGGAGAAATCACAGCAGCTGAGTGGACAAACATTACTAGGCATCTCCTATCCTCTCTGCCAAGAGCGTGCTATGTTCATTCCCTAGGCAAAGGCTATCTGTTGTCCAAGACCTCCCTGTGCTCAGTGCTGCTAAGGATGCTGGTGAATTGTGCCACATTCCAAAGTTTTTTTCCAACTGTTCTGAGACTCCTGCATCTGAATTCAAAGAGATACAAAAGCAACTAGGACAGAAAAGCCTAAGGGGCAAAGTCCTACAGCAACCTTTGGCAGAGTCAATCAAAACTGCTAGGCTCTCTAGAAGTGTTGACACAAGCCTTTAATCCCAGTGCTCTACAAGTAGAAAGAGGTGGATCTCTGTGAGTTCAAGACCAGCCTGATCTACATAAATGAATTCCAAGTTAGCCAGGGCTATGCAGAAGCCCCTGTCTTAAAACAAAGAACCCCAAACTGCCAGGCTTCTGAGTCATCACATAGGGTAAGGGAAGTGTTCAGCACATTGGTCACTGGCAAATTAATACAGAAAGTAGACAAACACTTGATCTCGGTGATTTGGAAGGCTGCATCTTCTGACCAGCTAGAGCCTACGGGAGCTTTTCTAGACAGATGAATTGCATTGATCATCTTCAATTTTCTACATTCCAGTTTCTTTCTTTCTTTCTTTCTTCCTTCCTTCCTTCCTTCCTTCCTTCCTTCCTTTCGTTTTAAGCAAGATCTAAAAAGGTGTCCTCTAGCCCAAAGAAATCAGAAGTCTATTAACTTGTGTCATGTAATTCATTAAAACAAAACCAAACAAAAACTTGAAAAAATTTTGAATGATATTGTTAAGACTTCCTCCCCCCTCCTTCACTTTCCCACGTGCACTTCTGCAGAGTTCAAATGGGTGAGAGAGGAGGCAAACACTTGCAGGGCTTTACTTTGGACTGTCAGTGAGATCTTGGCCAGGTTACTTCAGCCATGTGGGCACCAGTTTCCTTACCAGACAGGAGGCAGAAGAGAGTGCACCTTGCCTCTTTGAGTCTGTAGAAATGGAAGGGAAGCGTGTAGGTCCTATGCTTTGTACAGTGACTATCCAGAAAAAGTCAAGGCTGTCCTAGCTACCTTTAAAAAAGTTATTCTGCAGCCTTGTTAGGGAAAAGAACATTAGAGCATGGAGAAGAACATTATCACACAGATCATGTGTTCAGGGCATTAAACACAAGTATCAGGTCCATGTCCTTTTATCACGTTAATTAGACAGAAGAGGAAAACTCAGGTATTTTCCTTCTCTCCTATGTATAAAATATGTTTACAATATATAAAAACACATATAAAACATGTTAATGACATAGATGAAACATGTATAAACATATTTATAGCATATATAAACATATATAACACATGTTTAAAATATGTGCTTGCTAATGCAGATTTGAGACATTAAAATAAGCCTGGCTTACCATAGTCAAAAAGTAAAAATAAGGTAAGTCTTAACTGTTAAACTACCTGGCAGCTGGCAGGCTTGTCATGACTCGAGTGCTTGAGACCATTGTTTCTCAGGACAACTAGCAAATGTCAACTTTTGGCTTTTCTTTTTGCCTCTTTTGTTTTTAGACAAGATCTCAATATATAGACCAGGTGGTCCTGGTAGTCACAAAGTAGGCCAGGCTAGCCTTGAACTCATGATCCTCCAGGTGTGTGCCATATGGCTTCTTCTGTCCTTCCTCTCATGGTAAGACCACTAAAAATGGATTCAATGAGCCCAGAGACCTATAATTCTACCATTGCCATTGACTACTTTCAGATTGTCAGCAGCTATCCTTATCTTTTAGGGGAATGAGGACACCAGACAGCATCACTCTGCGCAATCCTGCTAGTAGATGAAGCTGACAGCTCTTTGGGCAAGCATTTAAAGCCTCTCCAAGGTAGTTTTGGTCTTGTATGGAGATACCAGAAAACTTTGAATAGCTGCTCACTTTGTTGATGATGCAAGAAAACTTTGAATAGCTACTCACTTTGTTGACACAGTTTTTATGAAGAAAGAAATGGTTCCACAAGCAAGACGTCAATGGACTTTAAAAACCATTGTAAGAAATATCTTAATACGCAAGAACAACCAATGGTAAGAATGCTACTCAGTGGTAAGCTGCAAGCAGGTGAAAAACAGCCAGTCCTGGGAGTCAGTAAGAAATGCTGCAGCCCTGCAGACTGAAACCCACAGGCAAGCACCCATTCTCTCAGGTGCTCAGGAAAATACATTCCTAATGATGGACCTACACACCAGCCCCAAAATCCATGACAATCTGCCTAGAGTGGAGTGAAGCTCAGCCCTAGACTTAGAGTGTAAGAATGGGACTGAAACCTACTAAGTAGCTCACAGATCCATTCTCGGATTTCTGAAAATCACAGGGCATAAGTCAAACCTGATAAACACACAGTACACCTGCTTTGTGAGCTCCATTATAAAATAAAAAACAAATAAAGAAAACCACTATGCAGCATGCATAAGGTATAAATGTGGTACAAAACCAAAAGTAAAACCAAATGAATAGAAGAGATGAAGAAAACACACATGATTGCTCCCTGAAGTCACAGGTTCAGACTCCAGCTTCGTTCTAAGTATCAATAACTTCCACAGAGTTGGCGGCTTTGCCCACAGATGGGCTGTAGTCACTACTTTCTGACTCAAATCCTGATTGTAAATTCTTAGCTGTGCAACCTTGAATAAATCACTAAACCTCTCTGTAGTTTCCATCTATACAAGGGGCTATACTTACCTTACTGGGGGATTGACTAAGTCATATTGTACAGGGTGGTGTCCTGCAAACAGCAAAGAAGCCACAGACTCTTTGAAGCACAGCAATGAACCAATGTCAACACTGTATCCATATTTAACCAAGGAGTAAATACCTGAGGTGTCACAGGCATGCTTTCCTGTGGAGGGTTCCCTCTGAGGGGTGCTGCGCCTATAAATAACGTGGGGTTTGTTTTGTTCCTCTTTGTCCTCTTGCTCATCCACAGACAGCAGAGGTTCAATAAAATAATCTCCATCGTGAGATTGGAATGTGCCCATCTGCGAAGAGAGAAGAGAAATTGATTTAACACAATTCAGCCAACAGAAGGGATGAAAACAACCCAAAGAGTGAAGTAATTCCAGGGAGGAGCAGGGCAGTTTGTTGGCTCTTCCCTCCAGGGACTGCTGAAACTCTACTGAGGTAGCCTGGGCTCAATCCACTCTCTGCCACTCACCTGCTTCTTGATCTCAAGTTAATTCTCAACTTGATCTCACCTGCTTTTCATAGCTAGCTTTTCCTTGGTGCTTAAGTTTCAAATATCTTAATGCTACAGGCAGCTAAAAGAGACCCTGTGGAGTGTTCAGGCTGCCTGGAAAGTTACAGACACCAGTGCATAGCTTAGGGACAAGCCAAAACCCTCTCCTTCACATTCACCAGGGACATGTAGGCCACAAGGCCCTAAAGGTAGTGAGGCCCATAACCCTAACACAGGGGCTCCTCCTGTTCCCTTAAGGCAGTGATATCCAGAAATCCAGCATCCTCACAGCTGCTACCTGCTCACCCAGCACACACCTTGAGCAGCTTCCTTACTGCTCAGTTGGAGGTGAAGTCCTTAAAGGGCAGCTGTGAAGGTTAAACAGGATAACACCAGTCATTCGACTAGCCAAGTTTGAGAACCTTCTCGGGCTCTAAACTGACCAGTGGGGGTTGTCGTAGCTCATTGGCCAGTTTACTCTTACCAAGCACTATGAACGAACACCTTGCAAAAGGCCCATTTATTCTCCTGGTCCCCTCTTTGAATATCTACAAGGTTTGCAAATGATTCACAATGCCTCAAGCTCGAACCATTTAATGTTGTCTGAACATTGAAAGTACCAAGTCTCAGAGGAGACACAAAACTGTTGTCTCTTCATACACTGAAAATAACCAGAAGCCTTCTCTCATTTTCTAGGCACAAAAGAAAAGATTGCCCCTGAATTCTGGTGTGGGTACCTGCACCAGCATCCTCCAGAGCCGATTAGGTAGCTAGATCACAGACCTGTGCCTCCTATCTGCTGAACTGCACCAAAATCTCTGGGGTCAGCTGAAGAATCAGAATTTTAATGCACTTTCCTTCCAGGTGTCTAATCCAAGAAAATGCATGCAAAGTGCCAGGCTTTCCCAAAGACATTTCTTTCCCAGCACAAGGAAGATTAAAGCAGCTAGGGAGAAAAACTTCTTTTCTGATGAGATTCTGAGTGACACGCTGTATTTCCAGATTCAGATTTTCTAGGTGTGATGTCTAGAACATGATGTTTTAATGCAGCTCCCCTCATGACTCAAGAACATAGAGTCAAGCAGAAGTCAGTTTTAGTACAGTCTGTGACAGATTGATGGGTCACCAGAGAAGCAGCAGGTTAGTACATTCCTTCTCACCAAGGCACCTCTGTCAGCAGTCAGTATGCAACTCTGGTATCTCATAAGCACAGGGCATGTGAGGCCTATGGGAGACAGTAAAAGGAGCCTGAAGGGCACAGACATGAAGTGATTTGCTTTTCAGTGGTAAGTCTTGGACCCAGAATCCTGATTTTATTTCAGTGTATGAAAAAACAAATCCAGATATTCTCTTGAGGAGTATTATTCCAACTCGGTCACCTATCATCATGAGACCTGCAAGAAGATGGTAGTTCTCAAGGCCCAGATATTCTTATATACAAAAAAGCTTTCAGGACTGAGTCACTGTATCACAGAGCCTCCAGCAAAAGCTCAACAAATGGTAACAATATGCAGACAAAATCAGTTTATTGTTGGCTCAGAAATAATCATTGGGACTCAACTTGTTTTGTGCTGACTTAGGTGATCATTTTTTTAAAAAATATATGTATTGTATACACATATACACTATGTATCATCTAAACTATAGTATGGGAGAGGGAGAGATAGATTCTGGTGCAAGTGCACACACACATGAACACACAGCGGGAGGATATATATATATACACATACATACATATGTATATTTATATATACACATATATATATTTACTGAACACAGGAAACTAAGAATTTAGAGAAAGTATAGAGCCAACTACTTGAAATACAGAATTTCGGAAGAGAAAACTAAGATGAAATTGGACCCTAGGCTATGTGTGAGAGGATGTAATGTCAGGCTGTTATTATCAGCTGTGGAGTTTGATATTGTTCACTAGGATATAAGGAGGTGTGCAGGCGATGTGAACAAGGCTGGCAATGAGATTTTGAAGCCACTTATTGACCGGTTACTGTGGGTGGCAGGAATTGAGAAAGAAAAAGAAAAAGAGCTGGGAGAGAAGTAGGAAGGCGGGGTCTCTCAGACAGTGGTCCTAAAGAAAGGAAGAGACAAAACAAAACTGAAGTACAGACATCCTCTCAGCCGAGGAGAGCAATGTATGAGACGGCATTCAGAAAAACTGCAAACGGGAGCGGTGGGGTATGGGGTGTAGAGTATCGGATCACTCTGATGAGGGCAGATTTCCTGGAGGCCTTCCTGGGCAAAGTGAGGACCATCATTATTCAGAGAGGGCGACAGAATGATAAGGAAGAGTCTTGGGAGGAAATAAAAATTCCAGGAGACAAAGAAGGCACGAAAGCTCTGAGCTAGATTAGTGGCTATAGACATAAAAACCTAGTTCGCTTATTTTAAAAATATATGTAGCCCCCTTCTCCCCCCCCCCAAGACATGCTGCAAGTTACATGCCATGTTAATGGGGATAGTATACCCCAGAGAGTCTTTTCAGGAGCCCGGGTTCTCAGTTCTCTAGGAGACCACGTGCACTGTGTTACCACGTAAAACCACCAATGGAAATTAAGGCCCTACGCAGAAAAATATTTATACAACTGCTGGGGCTACTCGGATTCCACCGGTGTGTAGGCGGGGAAAGAGGAGGAGCAAAGACTGTTTACCAACGGAGTTCACAAGCAGCCCTATCTAAGATCCCGGAATTGGGGGTCCCCAGCTTTAAACCATGGGGTGAGCCGATTTTCTGGGATCAACCTCAAGACTTCAGCCTAAGCCTACCTAGGCAATAACCTCTCAAAGACCGGAACCATTCTAGTGTCCGGACTCAGGTTTGAGGCCATGATGATTCAACGCAGCATCCCCTCCCCTTACCAAACTGCGTTCTCCGCCTACCCCCAATCAATCTCAAGGAAGCACTTTGGGCGCCAGGATTCCCAGCACTTAGCTGGTGGTTAAAGGGGCTCATCCCCTTCCCCACATCCCACCTTCCCTCCTCCCAGTCTTCAGGAGTGCGGAGCTCCGGCCGGGATCTAAGAGCAGGCTCTTGGTATTCGAAGAAGGATATAACCTCCAGACCTGGAATTTAAGACGCAAGAACCAGCCAGCAAATGTGGCAGCCGAGCACGCGAGTGAGTACCCAAGCCCCAATTTAGAAAGATGAGAAAGAATGTGTGTGTGTCAAGGGGAGAGAGTAAATGCGCCAGGGGCACAGACTTTTAATAGCCAATTGTGCGTAATGCGCGGTGCCCTGAGCTGGGAGAGCCAGCCGCGGGAAAGTTTCTGCGTCACACGCGCATGGTAGAAACGCACGTCCCTTGGGAAAGTGAAGGACCACCCTAGTTGGGTACAGAATTGTACAAGACTCTCAACTGTCGTAAGAACTGGGGGCTGATGCCTTGTTAGTCTCGATGGAGGGTAATGGCGGGATCAGGAAGAAGAGGTTTAGGTACTAACTTGGATCTTATATTAAACGCCTACTTGACAGCGCCTGATGGTATCCGTCGCACCCAACCTTTCTAGAAAAACTTGAGCTATACATTTACATCCTTACATTTTGAAACAGCCACAGCTTCTAGCATAGGGCTCTTCTTAAGGCTACCTCTCCAGGCTCTCTCCCACTACTCTAGCGTCTCCAGTCACCACGCCAGCAGGGTGCAGAGTCGGACTGCAGTGCACCACCCCTCCCCCGCCACCTTCCAACCCTAAACACCGCCCTAGAGACAGGCTCCACCCTCAATCCCGGCTCTCAGAGTATTTGGCCCACCCTTCCTTTCCCGGGACGGATTGGCTTCCCTGTCAATCTGGTTCAGTTTCAAAATTCCTTGCACGTGATAAAAGGCTCCGAGAGGAAAGAACGCGGGGACATTAGGTTGTGTTGCCGCGTCCACAACCTGAGATATACCAGCGCTCCAGTGTGTCCAGGGATTGTCAGTTTACATCCCTGACTCAGGACGCGCCAATGAGGAGTTGAGTCCGCCCTGCGCTCAGCTGCACGGCCCCAGAGAGGCCAAGTTTGCTACAAGAAGCCACAACCCCAGCAACTTTCTCTGAGTTTGTAAACCGACATGCAATCTACTCTGCAGAGTTGGGCTGCGTATAGCAAACCCGATCCATGTATCTAAGACAGATCCAAACGATACACGACCCTCTGGGGACAGATGTGTCTTCTCGAGCCTAAGAGCACACACTACGCCGGTAGACCCCCAATTCCCGAGACCTAAGCCAGTGTTGATATTTAACTTCGGAGCATAGACTCAGTAGGTTCAGACTAGGGTGCAATTAAGTCTTAAAGAAGCAGACAAGGAGGCGGGGAGGAGGGAAGGGGCACGCGCCCACTTACCATTCCGGAGCACAGGCTGATGACCGCAGTGTGCTCAGACTTGGTATTGACATGGCCTTTGTAGAAACAGTGCCTAAGTTCCATTTCCTCCTCGGAATACAACTTGGTCTGGTTCACCCCTGGCTCTCCAAGGAGGGTGACAGTGAACAGTGGAGCGATAAATCCGGTATGGGCGGTGAGATTAAATAGAAACTGCTGGCCGAAGGCTGAGAGGCGGTAATGCTCCTGGGAAGAGGTAGAGGAAGACGAGGAGGAGGCGAAGGCAGGCCAGGGGTCAGAGGCAGAGTTAATGCTTCGCCGCCTTCTTTTGAAGTGCACGTTCGTGGGAAAGGGTTCCCCGAGGGGGTTCACTCGGATGGGAGACGCGATCTCATATTCGCTCAGACTCTCTAATAATTTCACTGCAGGGAGAAACAGAAGCAAATGAGCTAATCATTCATTTCCCCCGAAAGTTTTAATTTAAAAAGAAGATGGGGGGCTTTGTCCTAATTTATTTTGCAGCCACTTCGAGTCAATTCTTTCACGCTCCACCACTGGATAAATATTTGTTGAGCGCCTACTGTAATAGTAACAGCTGAGAACTAGGTGAGGGACTGAGACTACAGCATTAGAACTCAGACAATGAACAAATCTAAAAGCATAAAATAATTACAGATTCTGATAAATATCCTGATTAAAATGTGCGCTCTGTGGTGATCCAAGTTATTGAATAGAATTGATTTGGGACAGGAGATAAGGAGGGTAAAAAAACGGGTAAAAAGAGCTGGGGTGGTGGTGGAGGTGGCCCTATAATTCTTGCATTGCTTCCCTAATAGTTGGCTAAGGATGACCCAGAGGAGGGAGAGGCTCCCAAAGGAGAGGTAATTCTTTCTAGGAAAAGGAGAGAGGCCTCTACGGCGGGGTGCCCTCCCCAGAGCGTGTTCAAGGAGGTGGCGATAGAGTGTGTGGGTGTGTGTGTGGGGTTCTTGAGGGTCCAGAGCCATGTTACCTTGCCTCGGGTGCAGCCTGTCCTTGCGCACGGCCGCCGCGGAGTCAGGGCTCCTCATCTCAACCAGGTCCGGCACCAGGAGCGTTAGCAGTGTGGCCCAGGATACTAACTGCATGGTGCTCCTCACCCCTCCCCCCGCTTCTCCCACCCCCTCCCTCCTGCCGGCTTTGGTGGCTGGCGGCGACTCGAGGCAGCAGCCGGGGAGAGCGCGCGGAACCCCGGCGCCCTGCCGCCAACTTTTTGACTTTAGGAGTCGCTGAGGTCCTGCAGAGAGGGTCCTGTCTGCGCTCCGCTGAGCAACGCTGCCGCCTGCCGTGAGCTGAGGCGCTCGGGCCGCAGGAGGAGGAGAAGGAGGCGGAGGACTAGGGCTCGGCGGCTCGGCCGCATAATGTCCAGCCTGCGGGCAGGAGAAGGCGCGGAACGTGCGCTCCGAGGCGCGCCGGGCGCCCTTTGCTGGCTGAGTTAGCCGAGCCGCTTCTTGAATGGGGGGCCAGGGGGCGGGGACCCCCGCGGGCGCTCAAATACCCTAGGTGCACGCCTCCAGGAGGAGGAGAGGGGAGGAGAAAAGGGGGCAGGCGGCCCGCCTCCTTGCAGATCCTGTCCCCTCCTCGGCCGCGGGTGCCAGGACTCTCCGCTTTAGGCCCCTCCAGCTGCCGGAGGTGGAGGCCAGAGGCGCCGGCAGCGCCAGAGCAATCGGTGGCCGTCCGCGTCACCTCCCCGAGGTGGGGTTTTCAGAGACTCCCTGTTAAGGAGGGAGAGCGGAGAAAGTTCCTTCTCCTCGGTGGCACTCAGCCACCCACCCCGACTCTCCTTTCCTACTTTGGTCTCCCTTTTGGAATCTCTCTGCCGCCAGGTCTTGGTGAAGGTCTCTTTGGGCCCCTGTCCCTCTTCTCCGATGCTCTCTTCCTTCTCCGCTTTCTATTGAGCCTTCTCCATTTCCCCGTTTCTGCCTGTTCCCTTCATTCTTCCCCCGCCTCTTTCCATCACCCCACTTGGCATTCCTTACAAGAGAAAGTAGCCTTGCGCCGTCCGACGCTACACTTGATCTCTAGGAACCAGATCTGTCACCTGAATTCCACTCTACTTAATTGTCCCAAGTCAAGAGTTTTAAAGTCAGGGATCTATCTCAGTCCTGTAATTCCAGTTGTGTTTCAGAACCACAGTTCCCTGAAAGTTTCGCAACAGTTTAAACCTGGGTCTTCCCGAGACTTCTGTCCCTGTGGCTAGAGCTTCTACAGGTTTCTCTAGGTCCCTTCCCCCAAAAGGTTAAGCCTCTTACTGTGCTGTTAGAGGGAGTAGGGACTTGGAAGCCCCCAACTCTGCCCGATATCTGAGAGGAAGGGAGTAGGGAAGGACTAAGAAGCTGTAGGTCCTGTCCCAGAGAAGGCACTAGAACCTCCAGGGATTTCTCAGTCACTTCCGCTTGCTTTAGGCGGTAGAGAGGATGTGAGCAGGGAAGTGGCTCCAAGCAGATACTTCAAGTTATCTACCATCTCTCTCTGGTTGAAGATGAACATTTGGAAGTCAGAACTCTAGGAGAAAGGAACGGGGGTGGGGGTGGGGGAGATAAAGAGGGAAAATTGTTAAATCATGGATAGTTCAAAAGCACCTTTCCCTCTTAGCTCTCAGGAAGAGAGGATGCGCTAATTCAAAGGGAAAGGAAGTGCATTTTCAGTAACTGATACAACTAATAAATTTACAATTACCCAAGTTTCCTAGAACCAGAGTTCTCTGCTGCTTGGCCAGACACTCAGAACTGAGAATATCAAAGTGCCAGTAGAAACCAGCAAACAGTATGCTGGGAGTGCCACCCATCCTGGAAACAATGATGTATACAGTTCTGATGATAGCGGAAAAATGACTTGGCAGGGCTGCCATTTCCTAAAGATGTTGCTAATCTAGGTGGTTAGGCACTACTGCCACTTCCAAAGGGCCAGGCATCCGGGATCCCTGTGCGGATGTGCACTTAAAATCTCACTATTGAGCAGACTGAGACCAGAGGTTGGAGAAATCTAGACCAGCCTAAACTACACAGAAAACCCTGTCTCAATGTAAAATAAAATAGCAAACAAAAGAAGCAGAGAATTTTAAAAGGTGTCCTTTCAACCTTTCAAATGACTCACAAAAGTTGAGTTTCTTCCAGCCTGCCATCTTCCTTTTCATTAGATGCCTCTTAATCACTGTGCCTGGAAGTTGCTGGGAGCTGAGCACGGAAAGCAGTCCACAGGAACTGACTGCAGTGGAGACTTGACAGCACCTCTACCACAGTTACTCACAAGCCTAGCGATTCTGAAAGCATCTCCTCCCAGGCAATTTCTCAATTTTCATTCAAACACCTTCCGATCAAGAGATGCTAACCGCACAGACATTACCACAGGAGGAGCTGAAGAGATAGCTCCTTTGGTAAGGAACACTTGCTGCCCTTACAGAGGTCCTGAGTTTGGTTTCTATTACCCATGTTTAGATGTTTATAACTGTTTGTAACTTGTTTCAGGAGATCCCACATTCTCTTCTGGACACTCCCCCAAACCTCTGCATGCATATGCACTTACATGTAATTAAAAATAAAAATATCTTAAGAATCACTACAGGAAGGGACACATTTCCTCCTATGTAGCTTCACTCTTTTGCTTTATGTTTAAAACATGAAGATCAGATTCTGTTTGTGGCTGATGGAAAAAGAAGGCCCAAAGCCCCTGCCGTGACCTCCTGAGGTGTTGGGGACCATAGGCTTATGAATATCTCACCATCATGAAAGTGCTTATCTATGCATCAATGTTTTAGGCAGACTCTGAATGTACACCTATAAAGAAATCTTAGAGAAACATGTTTCAAATTGTGAGAAAAGCAGATAAATGAGCTTGTTATTTCAGGTGTTAATCTTAAATAATAATTCTTTCATTGCAAATCTGCCATGCATCAGACCTTGTGCTAATACACTAGATCTAACTCAATTTTTCTTATAGCCTTACAAGGCAGGTAGTGTTAACGATTTTGCAGATTAAAATACCAAGGTGAAAAAAAAAAAAACTGACAAAAATACTTGGCTAGTAAGTGATCTGATTCAAATTATTTCGGAAGTTTATTCTAACTTCATAATTGTGTGTAAGCTGATGTGGTGTTTGTGCCTCAAATCCTACCTAGTACTAGAGAGGCAGAGGCAGGCCGATCTCTGAATTTGAGAGCAGCTTGGTCTGTATAGTAAGTACCAGGCCAGTTAGAGCTATCTATACAGTGAGACTCTATCTCAAAAATAAAACAATAAACCCATAATTATTATATAACTAGTCATATCATATTATATAACTAGTCTAGTTATTATATAACTAGAAGACTAATTATATTAGTCTTCTTTGGAGAAGGTGACTAATACTGTCAAGAAAATTGTTCTTCAATGTCCTACTCCTCCCTCTCCTCCTTTCCCTTCCTCCTCTCCTTCCCTTCTCCTCACTTCTCCACAGTTCTGGGAATTAAACCATTAAATTCAAGCCTAGAACATTCTTTGCTATGCTCTACCACTGACTTATATCCATGGTCCAGAAAGGGGCTCAGCTAAGTTGGTCAGGCTCGTCTTGAACTCCGACTGTAGCCCAAGCAGGTGTCAGGCTTTGAACTTGCCATTGTCTCGTGTCATCTTGAAGAGTGGTTGGAGTTAGAGGCACGAGCCACCACTTTGGCTCTAACTTCTTTCTACTGCTGGGTATCAATCATCATCTCATATTTTCATAGCTTCTTCCCAGAACGTAGACCAGTCGTGCACACAGTGTGCTCAAAAGTACTGAGCAATCGAGTAATCAGATGCACCCTTCACCTTCAAGACACGTGTGGACACACGGGGGAAGAGTGTTGGAGGTTGATTAAATAAAGCAGTGTTAAAATTACCCAAGACTCAGAGAGAAATGTAGATTTT
This sequence comes from Rhynchomys soricoides, assembly GCA_019843965.1. Classification (NCBI taxonomy): domain Eukaryota; kingdom Metazoa; phylum Chordata; class Mammalia; order Rodentia; family Muridae; genus Rhynchomys; species Rhynchomys soricoides. The sequence goes on from JADRCH010000186.1 coordinate 2,056,733, forward strand.
TAAGCACCACCCCCTACTACCCAATGTACACAAAAGTGTTCTCTGAAAGATTCAGTGCTTTCTGAAGTCATTTTGAGTTCATAGAGAGATAGTTGTTAGCCAGAGTTTTTCTCTCTGGGACTTTACTGGAATTGAATGTTACTGTGGGTTAAAGTGGAGGCCTTCTTTGGCTGATTCTGCATGAAAATTGGGTCCCTGAGGAGTGCTGCTGGCAGTGCATAGCTTGGAAGAAGGAAATAAGAGAGATCATACCATAAATTATTCTATTTGCTGAAACAAATGCCAATGAAGGAACAGGAAAGAGAGAAGAAACAAAGATCTCACTGAAAGAATATCCACACCCAAAAGATACAAAGGAACCAGGAACCAGAAAGACATGTCTCCCGAAAGGCCAGCAGCAGATGTGAGAAAGATCAACCCCAGAAATTGTACTGCATTGGATTCTGGTGAATGAGGTTCTCAATGAGGAGCGGATTGTGGCTGAACTCTGCAATCCCATGCATTACTTGCTGGAAGTCAGAATTTTATTCTTAAATAAAATTCCCCTATTTTTATTTTTATGCATGTAGATGCCTGTGTGTGTATGTCTGTAAACCAATTGTATGCAATACTTGTGGTGGCCAGAAGAGGGCATTAGATCCCTGTGACTGGAGTTACAGAGGTTGTGAGCTGCCATGTTGGTGCTAAGAATGGAACCTGGGTCCTCTGCCAAGAGCAGCTAATGCTCTTAGGCAGTGAGCCATCTCTCTAGCCCTGGGAACCACTTATTTGCAGGATGGAACTGGAAAGAAACTACATCATCTTTGCTTGCTACGTGTTTAAATGACCTGTGCATACCTTTTAGTATCACAGCTACTGACTTCAAGAAAACTGCCATGCTAAGAATGTATCTTCCTATATAATGAACAGTAACAGCATTAGATTCTGGGTACCCTGGGACTCTGGAGATCAGACTGGCCTGGAGACTCTTCAGCCTCCTGAGTCTGCCTCCTGAGTCCTGGGATTTATAGGTGGGCACCACTATGCTTACAAAGCCCCAAGTTCTTCTTTTGTGCTGCTTGTTCGGTCCTTAGAGCAACCTGACTATTGAGTTTTGTTAGCCTCATCTTCCTTATGAAGAGAATCCAACAGCAAAGGGCAGTGCACTGCAGGGGTGTGTGCTGAGCTCAGCTCAGCTCCAAAGCCTGTGATTTCCATGATTCAGTGAAGCCTCCTGATATGCAGACCTCTGTCTGATTGTTCACCATCTTTCAGCCTTTGTATCTGACCTGATGAACATAAGGTGTGAGAACACTGTTTTTTCTTCTAACGCCGAATTTACCACCCCAGAAGTTATTGATCTGGTTTGTGGCTCTTTAAAACATTCATCAGGTTATGGCATAGCTTCCACCTATAGCCTGCTTCATCTCATCACCAGGTGCTCCTTGTTTCCTAGTCATTCTATGCTTGGGTCTATAATCCCTTAGATGAATCCTACAGTGATTTTCTTTGCTATACACAGGTGCTCAGTCTTCTACTGCTTCCTCTGCTGTCCAGAGGAATTAGCCCATCAGGCCCAGGGTTTAACCACAAATGGCATTCAGAAATGCTAGACTTCTAGATTAGATCCAAAGCATGCTAAAGCTTGATTAGAAGATGACAGGATTAGCACCCTTTGAGTTCTCTATTTCCTAAAAGTGCACATTGGACAGAGATAGTTACTAGAAATATGTCCTCCTAGAAGTTGGCAAGTGTCAGAGTATTTATATCTGTACATGTGCATGGCCGGAGTCCAGAACTTCTTCTGGCTCAGTTGAGATGGAAGTGGTTGTTGTTGCGGAAACCAACATAAAAGGCAAATGTATCTTCTCCAATACATTGTCACGATACAGAGTAGGTTCTTCTGTATTTGTTAAATGTTTTAACCATTGCCACCAATTTCGTTCTTGTTTTAAAATGAACTATTTCACTTAATTTATGAAAATCAATCAGTTATAAATTTGTACTCATAAAGATTTTACATAATTTTATACAATTGAGTAATTTTCTTTTTTTCTTTTTTTTCGAGACAAGGTTTCTTTGTGTAGCCCTGGCTGTCCTGGCACTCACTCTGTAGACCAGGCTGGCCTCGAACTCAGATATCCACCTGCCTCTGCCTCCCAAGTGCTGGGATTAAAGGCGTGCGCCACCACTGCCCGGCCAAGCAAATTCTCTGAGTAATTTTCTGTTTTTCATGATGTCACCATTCTGCAAGTACTGATTTAAAAAAAATTATCAGAATTTCAATATTTTGAATATTTATTTATTTATTTGGAAACGGAGATTTTCAGGTCTCTTCTCCCTATTGGCTACTTCTAGTACGCAATTCGTCACTCCTTGTCTGCTCACTGCAGCACACAAGAGTTAGACCTCTTTTGTGGACACTTATATAGCTTTTACCTAACCTAAAGATGACGAATAATGGTCACCAGACTCAGAGGGTGTCAAGAAATGATTCCACTGTTCTGGCTCCAAGCCAATGTCTCTACACTTTCCAATCAGTAGTGTCCCTGGAACTGTGATTATGAAACCCTGGAACTGTCCTGCCATTTAGGAGGGACTAATCTTGAATTCTGATCAAGAGGGAGCTAGAGGCTCAGCAGATCTTTGTAAGGTAACCTCCTGATCATCAGGGTCATCATTTAGGAGTGTTCTTTACTTTCTGTCTGTGCACTTATGTGTCACTGATTTGAATATTTCTCATACATACCCTTACTGTTGGTCCCATTATCCTTTAGCATTGTGTGTGTGTGTGTGTGTGTGTGTGTGTGTGTGTGTGTGTGTATATACGTGTGAGTACAGGTATATGTGTGTCCATCTTGTTTTGTGAGACAAAAGCTTCTTAATGACTTGAATTTATGGATTTGGCAAGACTGACTAGTCCTCCCCAGTTCCAGGGTTTCATAATCACTGCAGAGCTTATTCATTTCCATGGGCTCTAGAGATTGAACTCAGGTCCTTGTGCTTGTGGTGTAAGTAATTTACTGATGTAGCTGTTTCTTGAATTTAAAAAAAAAAAAAAAAATCAAGGGTTTTTTATTTTTTAAAATCTCTTCTTATAGTTTGCTTAAATAAGCAATGCATATAAGTTGAGTGTCTCTTTCTTTCTTAGGCATTTTATTCTTTATTTTCTAACCAGAACATTTTTCTCATTTGCTTGTTTGCTCTTTTGTTTATTTATTGCATGTGTGTGTGCATGTGCATGTGCGTGTGCTTGTGTCTGTGTATCTGTGTCTCTGTGTGTGTGTCTGTGTGTGTGTGTGTGTCTGTGTGTGTGTCTGTGTCTGTGTGTGTGTGCCCTCATCCTTTGTAGGCCACAGCATATGCAGGGAGGTCAGAGTACTACTTGTTTTCTTTGTTGTTATTTTTCTTTTATTGAAAATTGATTTATTTCATACAATATATCCTGATTGCAGTTTCCATTCCCTCTTTTCCCAGTTCCTTCCCATCTTCCCTCCTATCTGGATTCACCCACTTTCTGTTTCTTATTTTTTTTTTTTTAAAAAGTCATCTAAGGAATTATAATATAATGCAATAGTAGAATATAATATAATAGGATATAATACTGTGGTAACAAAACTCCTAACACAGCAGAATAGGACCAAACAGACAAACAGAAGGAAAAGTGCACAATGAACAGAGATAGATGCAGAGCCTACTCATTTTAATTTATATTTGTTCCCAGGAGTAAAGCTGCAGGAGGAAGCTTTTCTGATGATGGCTGAACAAAGCACTAATCTATGAGTATAGCAGAATGTCATTAGGAGTCATTTCTATTGCTACATTGCTTTAGTACAACAATAGATTTTTCCATAGACCCATGGCCTGTCTAGTCTCAGGTTCTTGGCCAACAAGCAGTGTTGCCTATGGGTTCCATCTTGTTGAGTGGGCTTTAACTCATATCAGATGTTGGTTGGTTACTCCCACAACATTTGTGCCACCGTTGCACTAACCTACATTGTAGACTGAAGGGTATGTAGTTGGCTTGGTGTTTACCTTTCTCCTTTGATAGTATGCAGAATAGCTTCCAGTACAGAGAATACTAGCTCATAGGCATGGAGGCTTTCTGTAGGCACCAGCTCGACATCATCACATTCAATGAGTTGTGTAGGTGTGGCCTTTGGTGGAGAGCAACCTATAGGACCTTATTGGCCAACAACTCAACTAGATGTAACCTATTCCCTGTACTGAAAGCTTCATTTAGTAATAAGAGATATCCAGTTGGGCTTCTGTCTTTTCCCTTATTTGGCAATTTCATTTAGATTGCCTTATTACTTTAGGAAGTGTCTACTGTATTAGGGTTCCATACTACCCCATAATGATCCTTAATTTTAGTTGTCTCTACCCATGTCCTCCCTTGTGTTCTTCTTCCCTCCCCCTCCCTGTCTTACCCTCCTGTTCCCTCCCACTTCATCTATCTATAACTATCTATTATATTTTCCTCTCCTAGGGAGATCTATCCATCTTCCCTAGTCCCTTACTCAATACCTAATGTCTACGGTTCTATGAATTGTAGCTTGCTTATCATTGACTTAGCAACTAGTATCCACATATAAGTGAATATATGTCATATTTGTCTTTTTGGGTCTGGGTTACTTCACTTGAGGTTTTTTGTTTGCTTTTTAGTCCTATCCATTTACCTATGAATTTCATGATTTAGGTTTTCTTAATGGCTAAATAATATCCTATTGTGTAAATGCATATTTTCTTTATCAGTTCATCCGTTGAGAGGCATCTAAGTTGTTTCCAGTTTCTGGCAATTATGAAGTTAAGCAGTGAACATGGTTGAACAAACATCTCTGTTGTGGCAGGGTGAAGTGTCCTTAGGGTATATGCCCAAGAGTGGTATAGCTGGATCTCAAGGTAGATTGACTCCAGTCTTCCTTGAGAAATTGCCATAGACTCCCATACTGTATCCCACCAGCAATGGATGAATATACCTTTTACTCATCACACTTGCCAGCACGAGCACAATTTGTCTTATTGATCTTGGTCATTCTGACTGGTACAAGGTAGAATCTCAAAGTAGTTTTGATTTGCATCTCCCTGGTGACTAAGAATGTTAAACATTTCTTTAAGTGCTTCTCAGCCATTTGAGTTTCCTCCTTTGATTAATTGTGGCGGAAGTTAGTACTTTCCTTCCATGTGGACTCTAGGGGTGGACCCAGCTAGATGAACTTGATGGAAGACCCTTTACCAGATGATGGAAGACCCTTTACCAGATGAGCCATCTCACTGGCTCCCAGTTCTTGAAACAGCTGCTTGATGGAAGACCCTTTACCAGATGTGCCGTCTCACTGGCTCCACAGTTCTTGAAACAGCTAAAATTTTATTTCCCTGTGAACATTGAAAGAAATTCCTGTTTTTATATGGTAAATCAACTTTTACACATGCAATTTTTTTTTTCACTAAGTAATGGTGTCAGATGATGTTTAACAGGTTTTTCTGTCCTAATTATATTTAGGATAAAGCTTACTTCCAGGACCAATGAATAAAACCACATGTAATCTTTCTGACAACCCAGGGAACTTTGTGGAGGAAGCAATGAAGCCATGGAAAAGTTAGGCAGCTTGCCTCAAATGCATAGCTAGTATAACTGAGTGGGAATTCAAGGCCATGCCATCTGATTTCAAGGCCACAAAGTGTAATTTCAAGACCTGAGTTCTTCCACTCGTGAACCCCAGTGTCTCTCATGTCTATTTATATTTTATCAAGCTTAGTTCAGGATAAATTGCAAAGCTTAGGGATACTGTTCCAAGAAATGTAACTGTTAGCAGAATTAAAATTTAAGGCAATGGGAATCAAGGGAACTACTGGGAATGTCTCGGGAGTCAGGACTGTGTGATGCTGGGCAACAGGCCAAGTGGATAAGTGGATGGGTGATGGGTGAACTGCCTTCCCTGAAGGTTAGGGTATTGGCTTGCCTGACTTTAGAAGATGGGCCTTAGGGAGCACTGGTCTTCACTGACTTCACTGTCCCAATCATTCCTATAAGCTCTGGTTGTCTCCAGTTCTTTCCAGGGTCTCTATATTGTCTATGCTATGCTATGGTTCTTCTGAATAAATAGCACGTGCCCGAAGTTGTAAAAGTGGGGCTAGATTTGTGTTCCTTGCAGTAAACTAATTTTGGGGCCTCTCCAAAGAGCCTTTCAAAGAACTCTTCAAGTGACCTCATTACCATGGACAGTAGGAACTGGGTGGGGGTTCCGAAGAATTTCCATAGGAATGTGCACATATTTGAAATGTACAGAACAGTGGGATGCATCACATGTTACAACGAGACCTGGTAATGAGCTTAAGTGACGTTGGATCAATGCTAGTTATCCATGGTATATTCACCATGAATGGCCTCTGTATTAGCAGGTACCAATAACAGGATAAGTTGCTTCCTGAAATGTAAGCCTAGCAATTAGTGCCTTGTCAAGTCTCATCAGATGTTGGAAAAAAAAATAACTCATTTTGCAGATTTTCCCCTACTCAAAACAGGCGTGACTTGTGCACATCAGTGGCATTCACAGAAACATAACTGTACAAGCTGCAGCTTCTGTTGGGCTGTGAGTAAGAGGCACAGCTATGGACACTAAGAACCCAGGAGGATGACTTTCTTTGGGACACCCCACTGGGGCAGTGGGGCATTCCTGCATTCTGGTCACAGTACAGAACAGCAATTGATCTATGTAAACAACAGTTGAGGTCAGTATTTCTTAGATTATTTAGCTTCTTGTTCCTGAACATAAACCTGGACTTGGATACTTATAGTTTCTCTGTGGTACCATTTTGAACCAAATGAAGGTTTGGTAGGGAAATCCTCCCAACCCAGCATGGCTGTCCTGCTGTGAATGGAACGGAGCTGCCTAGAGACAGTCAATAAATGTAACATTGGGTAGTGGTTTAAAGGACATGGAAAAGCCATATGTTCAGGACTTAAACTTGCCCAAAATGCTTGGCCCAGCAACTGAGTCACAGTGGCATTTATTTAACTGGGTCCTCCCATCATAAAAATGAAGAGGAAGAATAACTAATCCCAGCTACGTCAGATAGACTAAAATACACAGTTGAATGTGTCAAATTATAAATACACATCCAAATGGAACCAGTTGTTCTTCCTGAGCAGTTCTATAAAAATCTCATATAGTTTCTATTATGTTCATTTCTGTATTATTCCCACAACAATAGTATTAATTTTTTTGTCATCTTGTTCCAGAGTGATCCTCCTGTATTCATCTCTGGAATGCTAGGATAGGCATAGATCACTATGCAAATTTATGTGGTGCTAGAGACATAACCAATGCATATACACACCCCATAACCCACGTACACATATGTATATATCCACACCCCCAAACATAGACACACATACACACCCCCACCTCTATCATACATATGTTCACATATACACACATACACAACACACACACACATATATATACATATACATGTACATACACACATACATACACACATATACACACAAACACATACATACATGCACATACACATACATACACATACACACATGCTTCACAAATCAGAAACTGTATTTGATACTTTAAATATATTCTTCATCTGCAACAAATGCACCAGAAATGAAACATAAAACATACATCAACACTGCTGTAAAAAGAAACAGGAAGCAATATTGTTCTTATAACTGAAGCACCAAAAAGCCCTCTGGATTATGACTCAAAATCCAGAAGCCGTAAAATAAAACCATGAAATGCTCAACTTTACTGAGAATGAGACAAACACAAATTGTGCCTCACAAGAGTCATCATGTCTTCGCCCACACCTCAGAGCAGGCAATGTGTAATGAAAGGAACAGAACAGCTGACAGTTTCTAAAGATAGGAAGTCTATGTCAAGGTGTCAGCATGAACCCACGGCATCTTACTGCGTCATCACGCATGTGGTAGAAAGGTGAGGCAAGGACAGATAGAGACAGAAAGAAGCCAAAGTCCCCTTTCAGCAGGAATCCGTTCTAGCAATAATGGCATTAATTTGTTTATTCTACACTCTACACTTGAGACCTGATCGCCTCTCCCTGGGTCCTACCTCCTAGAGGATTGAACTTCCAACAGATGCTTTTGGAGCAAACACATTCAAGAATAAACAAGAAACAAGTCAAATGACAAAATGTTAAGAAGAAACAAAGGATTTCAGCTCATAACACAAGGAAGTTTTCTTCAGCTTATATGAAGGTACTTGATTTTGCTCATAACATTTTTTCAAATTAAAAGTCTCCCAATTTTAGCCTTTTAGTTACCAGGCATATAAATCCTACAGGTTAATGAGATTTGGGTATTCCTAGGCACCCTTGTTGGGTATGAGAATTGTCCTAATTCCTAAGAAGGCAACTTGCTAACACCCATTAGAGCTGGAAAATTTTGTACTCTTTGACCTAGCCTTTCCATTTCATGTGCGTCATATGTTTATGTGCAGAAAATGCCATGTGCAAGTTCTTCAGAGCAGAAAAATCTCTCAACTTGATCAAAAAGGCTGAGGTTGGATAAACAGATCATTTCTAATGGCAAAAAAATCACAAAGAGAATATGAAGTAATAGAAGGCCAATTGAGTAATTTAAGAAGTATGAAGACAGCATACTGCCCAATCTTTGGTGTGTGCCTGTGCCTGTGTGTGTGTGTGTGTGTATGGTAGAGACAGATGTTGAGTGTCCTGCTTCAATCACTCTCTACCTCTTTCCTTTCAGACAGTGTCTGACTAAACCTGGAATGAGGCTGGCAGCCACCATGCCCCAGAGATCTTCCTGCATCTACCCTCTACTGTGTTTTCCTGTGAATTCTAGGATTTGCATACTAGTTCTGATGCCTTGGCAGCCCATACTGTTACCCACTAAACCATCTCTGCAGTCCCTCTATTTACTTCTGTAGAGATATGTGTTCACATGCAGAAGAACTCATCAAGGATGTGTGTAGCAACACTACTTAAAAGGCAACAATAGGAGGCTGCATGTCCTCCATGAGAAATGACAAATTTCTATTAAACAGTGCTCAGATGGTGGGATACTATATTTTAGATCAAAAGAGTGAACCATATCATTTTCCACTGGCCAGATATTACTGAAGGAAAAAAATCATGATCATTTATATAAAGAGCAGGTCACTAGAAGCTTGTGCACAAAGACACATTAAAAGGTCTAGAAGAAAACACTCCAAATTCATCTGGAAGAACAGAGAAGAAGCAAGGCTGTAGATGATGCTTGGTTAAAGGCACCTCAAACTTACTTGCAATGTCCTTAAGTTTTCAAGCATTTGGATAAATACATGTATTCTATAATTTTAGTGCTATGTTAATTTAAACTTTTAAAAATTCATTGGAAATGGCACCATTTCCTGATATGTACATACACTAGAATTTTTGACTTGTGTGAGAAACCAAAACAGGAAAATATCCAGTCTCTTTTCTGAATTAGTTCGGAATCCTTACTGTGTTGCAGGAAATATCAAAAACGAAGGAATATTTCAGCATGTTCCTGTGCTATTCCCTGTTTCTCTCAGCCCTGGAGGGCTGGCTAGCCATGCACTGGTGAGCAATGGCCAAGCTGCTTTTATCTCGTGGAGCTCTGAAGCTCCACGATCTCTCTACCTAGCTCTCTAGGTTCACACCGGTGGGTCGCTACCATGCCAGCCCCATGCTTCAATATCCCCATGGCCTCTGTGGTGCACATCAGGCAAACCCACACTTTGCAACTGTACCTTTCTCTCTGGAACCCAGATGAGCCACCACGTGAAGGAAAACGCAACACAAACTTAGCTCAGAAACAATAGTAACTCAATCTGTGGGCGTAACAACTAAAACCTAATCTTGTAAACCTTATCAAAATCTGATTCCTCTGGTGGCGAATCCTTGTGGATCTGCCATGATGCCAGGAGACTGTAGTAGCTACATCTTACCTATCTGTTGTTCCCATTCCAAAAGGACCTCTCTCTCTCCTGCTTCCTCTCTTCCTCTCTCCGACCTGGAAGTCCCTCCTACGAGCCCAGTGATTGGCTCCTTTATTCATTAGGGGATTGGTTCACAAGAAGTCACAGGTGTAACTTACTCCTTGTCTGAAGCCCCTCCCAGGAGGGCAGAATTAGCATCCAAATGCAAACAGCCCCAGGGCTATCCACAACAAACTGCTTGAAGCATATTTCCCAGTTTATTTTCTTAACCAAGAAAAGTCCAGAAGCTGAATGAATGGATGGATGGATGGATGGATGGATGGATAGGTGGGTGGTTGGATGGATGGATGAATGGCAAGCCTTCCTTGGCCATTACTTTTCTTTGAAGTTTGTTAAAGGCAGAATTTCATAGATTCAGCTGCCTCCTGCTAGGGTCTTACATGGTAGGTATGTTAGAACTATTCAGTGTTATGCTAGAATGCAAGTCTGGAATGTAGCCAAGACTTTTATTTTGCAGATTTCTGGTCTTATACAAATAACAGGTATTGGTACTGGGAAAGTCTATGGATCCAAATGTAGAAAATCACTTCAGTCCACTTCAGCCCAACAATACCTTTGATTTTTGTAAACAAATGGACTCCGTGAAGTCACCTATGTTGACAAACCTCCTTAGACTTCCAGGAAAGAAATACATTTTAAATCCTCAGAGGTCCATTTTCGGGATTAGAAAAAAACAATCTCTCTACGTGTGTGTTCCAGAAGAGTGGGGACCTTATCAGTAGGATTGCCATTGTGTTCCAGCACTAGCATCATGCCTAGCACAGAGTAACCATAAATATTTGTGGAATGAGCAAAGCCACACAAAAGAAAGATAGAAGTAAAATCATACATAAATTCTACGCCATGTTGAGGCAACAGGACAGAGTAAGGCACAACATGCACCTCCATTTATGTAAGGATGAGTATAGGCAGCGGGGACTGGTAGAGATGTGAGGGTGTTGAGGGCTAGAGTGCAGAGGGAGGGATTCATTTGGGATCTGGGGTTCTAATCATATTTCATTGCTTGATCTGGGTGGAAACTTCCTAAATGCATTACTTTGTGAAAAATTCATTAAATGATACCACTGTGATCAATGCCCTTGCTATCTGAGGATTCTTCAAAAGCTTCCCTTTAAGTAAATGAAAGCAATTTCTAACATATAAATATGAAATCATGGTTCAGTAGGAGTGTTCATTCTGACTTTGTGAACAGGAAGTGTTAAGTACCCCTGTGGGCCTTGCCCCTCAGCTCTTCCTGAATTCAGATATCTCTCTGGAAGGTGATTTGGTTCCTTGTGAGACAGCAGATGTGGGGTGGAAGGGACTTGGCTGCCTTTGGGGTTTTAGCACTTAGCTCCTTTCCACTCTCAATCCTCTGAAAGTCTCCGACCCTTAGATGGGCGAAGCTGTGGAAGAGGGAGGGAGAAGGAAGGAAGAAGAAAGAAGGAAGAAGTTCCTGATTAGGAACTTCCCAAGTGCGCAGCTGGGAAAACCGAAGCATTTCCTACCCTCTCACAACCGTTAAATTTATCAGCTTTTCTCCTTCTTTAACCCCCTTCGTTGAAATAGTGTTCAAATCCTTAAAAATAGTAAGCCAGTTTTGAGTTAGATGCACATACTTGTCCCTGGACAAAGTGGTCTGTTTACTGGATGGCTCTCAGGGGGTCAAAGGTTAAAGGCAACTTAAACATTCATCAAAAAAGGGTTAGTTTGGTGTACTGACACCCAACCATGTAGAATATGCATTTGTAAAGAAAGAGTAAACTGTGTATGTTCAAAGTACAAGAGTCAGAATATGTGTTTATGAATGTATCATTCTTTTAACAAGGAAATGCAGAAGGCTGTGAAAATATTGGTCACTCCCAAAGGAGCATGCCATATGTGAACAGAAGAGGGCTGTTTCCCTGTGTGCTCTATAATTCTTTGGATATTTAAACCATATTGCATATTGTCTAACTAAAAATAAGTTTAAAAAGGCAAAGTGATGCTTTGGTTATGGACTGCCATTTTACCACGAATGCAGGACAATGGCCACTAGAAGGCCAAAGGGTGTTAACCTAACCAGAAGGAAATTTGCCTACATAAGAAACTTCTAGATTTCTTAATCCACAGACGAGCACATATGTCTAAGTTAAATTACTGGCTTACTATTTGAAAGGATTTTACTATTTGTAAGGCTGCTAATATCATCTAAACAAAAAGAAACAGAGAAGTGAAAGATAAAAAGGAGGAGGGAAATCTTGGAAACTTAGTGTCAGAGCGAAGGAAAAGTCACATATCACTGGGGTTTATGCCATCATGCCCCCTTCATGAAGGAACGGCAATAAGGCCATTACAGACATTGGGAGGAAGCTGGGCATAAGAAACAGACACATTTAGTGATAAAGAATGTTTATTCTTTCCATGTATAGCAAGATACTATTTGATACAAGTGTGTGCACACATGTCATCATACATGTATGCATGCCTAGATCCAAAATTTAATATATGAAGCGATCGAACGATATTATACAATTTGTGTCTTCATGTGAATTTTCAGAAGAAGCTGAATCAAGCTTATGTCAGATACTAGAAAATGTTTGACCAAAAATAGTCAATGAGAAGAAATTTTAAATGGGCCACAAGTAAACCTTGCTAACAGAATGGAAATGGAATCCAGGAAACCTAAATATAAGCCACCCAAGGCAGCACTATGCTGATCTTGAGGGCATGACAGATCTGAGATTTCGGAGCAGGGCAGCTCCCACTTCCGGAATGCTCAGACCCTAGGTGATCCTGTGACACACATGTGTTTTCATGGTGCCATCTCCTTGTTTTTCAGTCATATCAATCATCATAAATTTCTCTCAAATGGAATATCTGTGAAAAATAAAAACAAGCTCATCTTTATCCAATGAAAAAAGCACAATACATACACACATTAATATATCACGTTAAACATTTAATATATCACATTAAAGTTACATCAAGAGGGCTGAAAGGATGGCTCAAGAGCACTGGCTGCTCTTCCCGAGGACCTTGGTTCAATTCCTAGCACCCACATGGCAGTTCACAAGTGTCTTTAACTTCAGTTCCAGAGGATTCAACACCCTCATATAGATAGAAATTCAGGCAAAACACCAATGCACATGACACAAAAATAAATAAAAAGTAGATATAAAAACCCCACTCTAAGGTGATCCTCGGGTTTTCTCTTTGTGGATTTTTATCTCATTAAGTCCACAGATGGATGTGAACTCTCGTATAGGACCCAGTCCCTATCCCCGGTGCTGAGAATCTTATGATGTGATAAATGGTTTACCCCAGGTAAATGATGAGATAATGGTAATTGGATAATAAAATTCTACATGGGAACCCATCACCGTCATATCAAGTAATTGGAGAATTCCATGGTCACCCCATTTTATTCATATGTGACCAATCTTCAAACTTTGAAAAAGGTAATCCTGTGTTTTTATTGCTTAACATACATGAGTCTCACCAATAGATGGTGTACTGGCTGGTTTTGTGTCAACTTGACACAGGCTGGAGTTATCACAGAGAAAGGGGTTTCAGTTGAGAAAATGCCTCCACGAGATCCCGCTGTAAGGCATTTTCTCAATTAGTGATAAAGAGGGGAGGTTCCCTTGTGGTTGGTACCATCTGTGGGCTGGTAGTCTTGGGTTCTATAAGAAAGCAAGCTGAGCAAGCCAGGAGAAACAAGCCAGCCAGTAAGCAGCATCCCTCCATGTCCTCTGCATCAGCTCTTGCTTCCTGACCTGCTTGAATTTCAGTCCTGACTTCCTTTGGTGATGAACAGCAGCATGGAAGTGTAAGATGAATAAACCCTTTCCTCCCCAACTTGCTTCTTGGTCATGATGTTTGTGCAGGAATAGAAACCTTGACTAAGACAGATGGAATTAATAAAAGTATCCATTTATCCAGGAAGGATTTGGTGAGGACTAGGTGGGATAGAAACCAGGGTGAGATGGTGAGGTCACTGTCGCAATGTGAACAGTTCAGACTGGTTTTCCTAAAGCTTCCCAGGGTTAGCCCTCTCCCCAAGTCCTGTGTCCCAGCCTTGTGAATTCCAGGCAAGCCAGGATGGATGGTCACCTAAGTCAGGAACTCAGAACACTCTCTTAGGAAACAGTGGCTAATCTTATTTTAAAGATGAAAAATGGAGAATAAAATACTTGACACAATGTAAGGAACACAGGCGCCATTCAGAAAAACCCTTCACAGTCATAGAGTTAAGTAAGGTATAAGATTCATCCACAAGGCCTCAGCAGCCACATGGTTTTTTTTTTTCAGCCTTTCTTCAATTCTTTAGCCAATCATTCCAATCTCATAGAATAACAGTCTAGAGGAGAACATGAGCGAGTCATCCATTTCAGATCGTGAAAGCTGGTCTTGGTGACTCATACTGTCAGGTTGATGAGCTGCTTCTCTAGAGATTTCCATGAACTCATCCATTCAAAAAACGACAGTGATGTTTTCTTGCAAGGTACACATGGTGCGGTCAGTATAGTTTCCAGCCATAGAGGACTGAGTAGCTGAAATAACCAAGCCTGGTCTGATCAGTGGGCTTTTATTCTCTGACAATGAAATAACCTTAAGAAGATGAAAGTAATAGGGCATTTTCCCTTTGCTCTGTCCTAAGGAGTGGTCTACAACAGGCCGGCTCCTGACCAAGCAGGTGGCCTGCCCTCTGCACAACAGACAAAAAGACCCAGAGTAGTCAATTTCCACTTATATTAATTACCATCCAAAAGAAAGGTAAAAAGCAGTCTTTCTGTGTTCTAATTAGGAGTTTGAATTATCTTTTGTTTTCATTTTGGCTGGGAAAGAAAATTCAGAATCAGTCACTTCATCTCAAATACAATAATCTTCTGGTATTGTATTTACCATAACATGTCATAGAGAAAACGGATATTTCTGCTGGGAGCCGGGGTCCTTGCAGGGAGACAGACTTTCTTCAGCAGCCCTGTGTAATAAGCTCAAGAGAGCTCCATGCTGGGCTAAACGGCAGCCTTCCACCCCCACCTGCGCAGCAAACTGAACAGGAGGCAACCTTTAGGAAAACAGGATTAGATTTCACAAAAAGATATGGGAAAGGATACAAAACCTCTCCTCTGGGTCTCCAGCAAAACTCAAAGAACAAAGGAGCCAGCGGAGGCCATGTCTTCAAAGAAGAGCTCTCCGAGAAGAGTCTCCTCCGGGCTTCGACTTCTTTCTGATGGAGAAGTTTCAGGGGCTCATTTTAAACAAAATCTTTGCAGAGTTGGGTGTGTTTTTTTTTTTTTTTTCTTGAGGATACCTTTCAGGGCAGATTTCGAGTTGTTTAGATTTAGTAGGAAAGACTGGAATCAGGTACAAAGAAGAAAGGAGGGTTTATTTTTGGTCTGAGACCCAAGTGGGACAGACCTGCCTGTGGCCAGCCCTGGACAATGTTCCCGAGGCTCAGGTATCAGGAGGCTGGTTGACAAGAGTGGCCCCAAGGCTATGTTAGAGCTGGTTTCCAGAAGCATATTATTTTTCATCCCTCCTTCCCCTTTTTCTTCTTTCTTGACAACTGCAGTGTAAGCTAGGCTATTTCTTAAAGGAATGTAGTGCAAAAGTTATGGGTCTTGCTCTCCTAAAATGTTGCCCAAGATTTGAAAACCTGCCCAATGCTGTAGTGATCTGATACTTCAAATGAGGAAAATAACCTCAATTGTTTTTCCCTTGGCATTGGAGGCTGGGGAGTGTCAGAGAGATGGCACATCTGTTTTCCTTTTCTTTCTGAACTTCTGGAAGGGAGTTTGCCTGCTAATCATCCTAGCAGGAGAGTGAAAGTAGCAGTGTACATGGGGGTGGGGGGTGGGGTCTTCTCCTCATTGAGAACCATGCCTATGTGTGAAGGGCTTGATGTATCTGCTCAATATTCACATGCTGAATTAGGATTCCTGAGATCACAGAGTGTGACAGTATTTGGAGCCATAGCCTTCTAAGAAGTGATTAAGGTAAAATTAGGACATGAAAGTAGACCTCCTCCATGGTCACCAAAGTTCATAGGGAGAGACCATTTAGAAACAAACAAGGTGAGGCCAGACTTTATGGGTCATGAGACGGCTGTCACAAGCCCAAGACATCAAACCAACCCCACTGACACCTCGATTCTGGACTTGCAGCCTCAATACTGGGAGGGAATGGATCTTTCTGGAATTAGACTATCCATTCTGGGAGGGAATGGATCTTTCTGGAATTAGACTATCCATTCTGTTATAGCTGTCCTACCAAGAGTGTTTGCCAGGTTTGGTGACAGTTTCCACCATAGGTGTATGATCATTGCAGATCAGGAGAGGGGAACCACAGTTTGTTCTCTGAGTGTCTTCCTTTTGCTTATTTAATTATCTTTTTTTGCCCCTCCTTCTCCATCTTCCAGACTTTTCCATAACTATTTCCACTCCCTTTAAAATTCATGATATCTGATGAATATATATTAATATATGTAATATATAAATATATGTATACATATGCATGTATACAATGCAACCTGATGGGTTCATTTACTGTTCCATGTGTGGTTTTCTTTTTCTTTCTTATGATACTGACCATTTAGGATTGAGTAATCATTTAGGGGGCTCATCTCTAGAAAAGACTCATTCTTCCTCTTTCAGTAGCTTTTAATTGCCTGTAGCTTTTCATCTGGTATGGAGGGGTCCCCATGTGATTCCTTTATCCATGTTGGCATGTCAAGTCAACTAGTACTGTCATTGTTCTGGTTGAAGCAGCTAAATTGTAGAGATGTCATGGGCATAGTTTCCCTGTCATATCTAGAAGACTCAACCTTGGAACAGACTTCCTGATTCTCTGGCTCTTATAATCTTTAACTCCTACTTCTGCAATGTTTCCTAAGCCTTATCAAAGCTGTCATACAGTGAGTCTCCTAACAGTGGGGACAGGGCTGTCTCTGACTCTAGTGCCTGCCTCTGGGACCCTTTCCCCCTACTGGCCTGCCTCATCTAGACTCAATAGAACAAGATGCAAGATGTGATGTACCTAGTCTTACTGAAACTTGATATGCCAATGCTGGTTGATATCCATGGGAGGCCTTCCCTTTCCTGAAGAGAAAGGAAGGAGAAGTGGATGGAGGGTAAGGAAGGAGAGGATGGAGGGGAAACTGAGGTCTGGATATAAAGTAAATAGATTAATTAATTACAATAATAAATGTTATTTTAAAAAAGAGTTATTGAACAGACAGACTTTCTGGTGCACGCCTTTAATCCCAGAACTCTGGAGGCTGAGGCAGGTGGATCTCTGAGCTTGAGGCCAACCTGAGCTACAGAGCAAGTTCCATTACAGCCAGGGCCACAAACAGAAACTCTATCCTAAAAAACTAAAAAACAAACAAGCAGAGAGTTACTATAGATGTATCAGTTGGGCTGGCCACCCAAAGTTAGTTTGTTCTCTGCACTTGCAGTTTCTGTAATGATTTCTGTCTGTTCTGGAAAGAAACTTCTTAGATGAAGGTGAAAGCTAGGTATTTAGAATGCAACTAGGAATTAGACTGGTTTAGGAAAGTGGTATTAGTAGGTTCTCCTCTGAGATCTATGACCTTACTAATCACAGCTTGTTGGTTAGGTTATCCATATCAGGCATGATTTCCTTCCTGTTCAGTGAGCCTTAGGTCCAATTAGAGAGCTGTTGGTTACCACCAAGATGCCAATGCAACTATTGCACTTTAGGGAAATCTTCTCATACTGATCACTGTTATGGATCATGGGTGTCACAGCTTGGTAGGGCTATTTATTGCTTTCCTCCCTTGGCAGCTTATGTAGCACCTTCTAGAATTATGAAAGCTCACCTTCAGAGAAGAGGCTTGATTTCTCCAAGTCCTTTATCCAAAATGAGTTGTGCCTTCAGTAATAGAGATTTATTTTCAACTTTTGAATGGCAACCAATAGCAACAGCAATAGTCTATATTGTTTTGAGGAGTCTCTTGGACTCTCCTGACCAACCACATCAAAGGAGGACCAAAATAATAGGGGACAGAAGAGTTATCAAAAGATGAAATACAATGACTGACAAATACTTAAAAATGTTCAACATTCTTAGCCACCAAGGAAGTTCAAATTAGAACTCCCTTTATATTTCATTCCCTCTAATTAGGATGGCTAAGGCTCAATAAAATAAATGACCATAAATGTTGGCATGAATGTGGGGAAAGGGGACACTTATCTACTGCTGGTGAGAATGTGAACAGGCACAAGCACTCTGCAAATCAGTGTGAAAGTTGCTCAAAAAACTTCAAGCTGATCTATGATACACTCCAGCTAGCCCACTCTCAGGCATTTGGGTAGGATACCCGAGGCATTGCATTCCTACTCTAGAGAAACTTACTTGCCCATGTTCACCATTGCTCTACTCACAATAACCAGGTAGATGTCCATCAACCTAAAAGATGTGCTATGTTTACTCAGTAGAATATTATTTAGCTACTAAGAAAAATGAAACCTGTAGGTAAATGTGTGGATTTGGGAACAATCATCCTAAGTGAGGTAACTCAGACCAAAAAGAGAAAACACACATATTCTTTCATCTATAGACAATGACTTTGAATGTTCAGTATATAAGTTTCCTTTAGAATACTCAGGGTGGTACGGGGGCTGATGTTGGGATGTAAAGTGAATAAATGAATACATTAATAAGAAAAATACATGCAGAGGTCAGGAGGTTAGGAAGGGGCCCTGACTAGGGACTTTCAAGGGAGGGGGATAGAATGCTCTGGGATAGGGGGTTAAAGGGGGACAAGGGAACTGGAACAGAGCATGTTAATCTGGGGTGGAAGAAAAGAGTGTAAGGAGTATGGGGAGGGATACATAAAGCTAAACACTTTTCAAAAGACGTGGAAACTTCTACAGTAGAAGCTTGCGCATGTGCATGTATGTGCATGTACACACACACACACACACATACACACAGAGAGAGAGAGAGAGAGAGAGAGAGAGAGAGAGAGAGAGAAAGATTAGTTTAAATGGAGTTAGCTTAAAAAAATAGCAGCAGTGCCCTTCCTATACACCAGACAATAACAAATAAAAAGCCTAATACTAGGAATGGTTGACCTATTTTGTAGTTATTGAACTATGAGGTCCCACAGACCCCAAATATTATTGCTGTTGCTGTTGCTCCTGGTTACCCACCAGAACCTGATGGTCAAACCATATTGCTGAAGAGACAACATACTTGAGTCATAAAATATGAAGAAACCAATCTGGTACAGATTTGAAATCTTTATTCCTTCTGGCTAGCTTTCCTAGCTCTAGAGGCTCCTGGAGGAGAGAAGCAGCTGCTGCCATACCCAACTGTGAACTCTGCTAGCTACAATAATGAACAGCCTGGTCAGAGGTACCCACTGGTACAGTAGTGGCACCAACATCATTGGGGTAAGCAACCACTTTCTGATTGGGTTTAAGTTTCACTCCACAAACTGAAACCTATAACTAGCACTATTATTGAATTAAGAACTTAGGGCTAGACAAGCTTGTGGAAAGAAGAAACAAATACTATTGTGCTGCTAAAAATACATAGCATTAAACCAACTTCTGACCAACTTGTTATAGTCATAGATCAGTGCATCTCTCCACCTTCATCTGTGAGGTTTCTATTGCTAGTAGGCGGTGATGAATACAGGGCCCACAACTGACTGTGGTACATAAAGAGCAGCCCCTCATTCCAAATCTCCCCATATGGCTCAGAGATGTTAAAGAAGGAGAGGAGAAAGTGTAAGAGTCAGAGGTGATGAGTGATTAAAAGGAAGCAGTGTCTTCTGGATGCATCAGGGCAGTGTACATGTAAACTTCATGACTGTGGTAGCATAACATCTGTCAAGCCCAAGATAGACAAATTCCAGAATAGAGCAGGGATTTGGACTCACAGTCTCACCCCTAGCCTTGGAGCTATTGGCAATTGTTAGCTGCTGGGGGGAGGGAGAGATATTTTTCAAAGAGTTTAGCTCCTGGTAAGTTGACCATGCGACAATGGAAGACCACTCATCCAAGAGTATTTGGAAAGCACAAATTAGTCTCAAAGGGTTTTAAAAGAAAGAAATAAAAGGGTCACAAAGTTGGTGGGTGAGTAGGGAAGATGAGGTAGATCTTGGATGAGCTGGGGGATGGGGAGTGAATACGATCAAATACGCTGTACAAAACTCTTAAAGAGGGCTGGAGAGATGGCTCAGCGGTTAAGAGCACTGACTGCTCTTCCAGAGGTCCTGAGTTCAATTCCCAGCAACCACATGGTGGCTCACAACCATCTGTAATGGGATCTGATGCCCTCTTCTGGTGTGTCTGAAGACAGCTACAGTGTTCTCATATAAATAAATCTTTAAAAAAAAAAAAAAAAAACTCTTAAAGAACGAATTAAACAAGGTGACAACACTTTATCAAAAAAGCATTTTTGGTGTTGACTGAAAAAATAAACCATTATGCATTATTATAATTGTGTCATATATATATATATATATATACCCACAATATGTATATATGTGTGTATACACACACACATATAAACACCCTCAGTACAGAGGGTGTATATATATATATCCAAAATATAGAAAAATGAATGTAAGAAAATCCTAAACTATGATTATTTCTTGGAAATGTGACAATGACCTCTTCCCAAGCTTATATTTAGTTTTTGCCAATATCCATTTAATATTCATGTGTTAATTTTATGAGTAAAGAATATGCATTTATTGCTTTCAGAATTAAAGAAAGTTGTACACTTAGTGTTAAGATGCCTATGAGTTCCCTGTGTGGTACTGGCTAAATGAGTCCACCACTGCAGATAACCCCAGTAGAGATCTGAGCCCAAAATATGAGGTTAATTCTTTCCATATACATGGATAATATTTGTTTCTATTGATCCAACAAGGTCACAGAAACTGCCAATGGGTTGGAATTGAAATGATTAGAGACACAAAGCAAGGAGACAAAATTTTAAGATGTGGGCCGTGGGCTAGGAGAAAGGTTAACGTAGTAGAAGGCAGCACATTATCAGTTGTATATTCAGTGGAATTATAGATGTGATGGAACTTTCCGAATTTCCTCCCAAACAAGAAATACTCTCCTCCAGATAGATAGATAGATAGATAGATAGATAGATAGACAGACAGACAGACAGACAGACAGGTAGGCAGGCAGGCAGGCAGGCAGGCAGGCAGATAGATAGATAGGCAGGCAGGCAGGCAGACAGACAGACAGACAGACAGACAGATAGATAGATGGATAGAGATAGATAGATAGATAGGCAGGCAGGCAGGCAGGCAGACAGGCAGATAGATAGATAGATAGATGGCAGGCAGGCAGACAGACAGATAGATAGATAGATAGATAGATGGATAGAGAGATTGAAAAGCAAGTTAGACAAGTCACTGCCTTGAAATGTGTATTAAAAAGCATTTTGCCAACCTAAACAGTCTTTGGTTGAAACAGTATTTGGAACAGTGAGGATAAAAAAGAAAAAGTCTTTTTCCTGCACAGGCCACCCATGCAAGGAGGCAGACACATGGGAGGGGCTATGTAGGCGCTCCACACTGCCCACTGCAAACAGATTGTCAGCCTTGGCTGCTCCTGGGGTACCTGGAACACCCCTGAAGCTTTGCTCACTACTTAACTCCCTGACCCTCCTCCTTCCCTAGAGAGAGAGAGAAAAAAAAAAAAATCCTGAAGCCACTTTTAGAACAGCTAAGGAAATTGTGTAATGAGGGGCAGGAAAAGCTGTTGACTCTAAGGAAGGGATTTTCAATACAGTCTAGCCAACTGCAGAATTTAGAAATTCTTTTTTTTTTCCTCTGAAGACACCAAAAGACCTTGGACTTAACAAACAAAATATGCATTGCAGGACTCAATCTGAGGCTGTATTTACTGCCTATGGTTGGATGAACACCTTCTGTTGTGTTAAGGGAGGGCCTGGCCTGTCAGCAATCTTTCTCACCAGGCACAATCCTGCCAGGATCTTGGTAGAATGCTGGGGATAAGTAACTGAAAAGAAATCTCCCATAGACCATCCAAGCCCTGTGAGGACCAGGAGTGATTTGCATCCCTGGCCTGAGCTGAGCAGCTCCTTCCCCACCTGAACTAAATGCTTAATTTTCTCTTTTACTGTGAGTTGACCTGAAACTCTGGGCTCAGGCCAAATTACAAATAGACCCTACCAAAAATTGGCTGTGTTGATGAATTCCTAACTCGAGTCCCATTTTCCTAAGGTCTAGCTGACTCTCAAAACCACAAAAGGACCTGAGTAGTGACAATATGAGCTTTCATAGTCATGCTATTTAAGATTCTCCACCCACCCCAGACCAAATAAGCAAAACTGTTCCCAGACATCCATCAAGAGCACTGAGGACTGACTTCTGTATCATATAACTCAGAACCTGGCTGTTGGCTTTCTCCAGGCTCTCTGACTTGAGTTAGTGACCATCTGCTAATTTTAAAGACACTGTGTCATCTGGCTGAGAAAATAGAGGGCCAGATGGCTTTATACAGATATTAAATGGCAGAAGTCTAAGAGTGTTCCATTGTTTCTAGAAAGTGTGCATACATTTCTTAGGCTGTGTTCTATTTGAGGCAACGTGTTGCTATTATCCAAACTAGAGATGTGAAAGAAGGCAAATAATTTCAGGATGGTTCCAGAGTTAAAAACAATGAGAGCCATTTGAACAATAATACTACAATTTGTAAGATTTTTATGGCAGAGTGGTTAGGATGACCACCCCACTGATACTGTGTGTTGTTAGGAAACATGTTTACTGTTAGCTTCCAGGAGTGTTTTCTTACTTGAAAGTTTTTTGAATATTAGAATGAGATTCTTTGGTCTTAATGTGGAAACTTAACCATACATCAAAAGGAATCAATGAAAGGATGTTGATGTTTCCTTGATAGAATTGATAAAAATGATGTGGAAAAAATCCCCAGATGATGCCTACTGGACTGTAGTTGTCCAATAGATGTAATCAATGTTGATGAATATGCATGAGCTCTGAAAGATCTTCTCTCTCCACTTGGTTCTCTTGCAGACAGCTCAAATTTAACATACTCAAAACTGAGTGGAGTTAATTCTATGTTGTTAATCTAGCACCTCTCAGTCTTCTCTGTCACAGTAAAGGGCACCCCACAATTGTTTAAGTCAGACAGCTACAGAGTTGTTGCACTGGCTAATTTTTTATCAACTTGACACAAGCAATAGTCATCTGAGAGGAGGGAACCTTGATTGAGAAAATGCCTCCATAAGATCCAGCTGTAGGGCATTTTTTAAATTGCTAAAAGATGGGAGTGGGCCCAACCCGTTATGGGTGGTGCCACCTCTGGGGTGGCAATCCTGGGTTTTATAAGAAAGCAAGCTGAGCATGCTATGAAGAGCAAGCCAGTAGGCAGCATTCCTCCATGGACTCTGCATCGGCTCCTGCCTCCAGGTGCCTGCCCTGATTTCCTTCAGTGATGGACTACAATGTGGAAGCATAAACCTAATAAACCCCTTTGTCCTCAACTTGCTTATCATGGTGTTTACTCAAAGCAAAAGTACCCTTAAGACAGTCATGCTGAACATCTTCATCTCCCTAGTCACTCCACAAGCACTAAACTCTTTTTCCCCCCATTCAAGTAAAACGACTGTATCTGCTTGTGTTTGTCAGGATCTCCAGTCTACAGCATGGGGTTTTCCAGCTGTACTAGTGACATTTGGCAGATGGGTTCCTGTCATTGTTGTGGAGGCTTTTTTTTGGCAGTGTAGCACCATTAGTAGCTCCCTGTTCTCTCTGTTTTTGCTATCACTGGGGTCCCATAACCTAAACATCCCTTTAGACATCACCAGTGTTGCCCTGGAGGAAATCTCATGGAGCTAGAAAACCTCCAATCCAATCCAAAGAATGAACCTCTCCTCCCACTCCTACAGAGACTTCTTAACAGTCTCCCTCTAGTAGTAGTTAAGACTTTTTTTTTTTTGCCAGAGAAGGCAGAATGGTCTTCATAGTAAAGCAACCCACAGTTAGGGCCCAGCCTAAATTTCTTGCCTGTTTCCCTTCACACACAAGATAAACATCTTGAAACTAGGTTCATCTTCATTAAGGCATAGCTTCGTTCACATACCTAGTCTCATTCTTCTCTTACAAGGCTCCAGAAACAATGGGTTGCTTTCCAAGGAGTCTAAAGACAGGTACACATTTGCACCTGTGAATGTTCTGTTCCCCACTCAGAGCATTCCTCACTGTAGCAGAATGATTACCTATTAGAGCGTCCCAGTTATTTCCACCTTAGGACCTAGGTTGTTCCTAGGGAAGGGGATCACCACAAAGAAGAGCTGAGAACTTTTAATCATTTGCTACAAGTCTCATATTGCACAATAAACCCCTTGAAGATAGAACCAGCTCTGTTTCATTCTCTATTCTGGATTGGCATCTACCATAATGTATTGCACAGAATAGTCAGTCAAATTCAAGGGACAAATGATGACTGAGAGAAATGCAAAGGTAGTCTTAGCTGGAAATTGCTTTCTCTATTCTTCACACTAGGGGGTGCCAAATGAAATAAGCTATGTACATATGTATATATGTTTACATCTGTACCTTTTTAAAAAACCAGTATTTAGAGGTTTGGATATCCGTATCCTCTAATGCCATTTAAACATTGTAGTACAATAAATCCTTTGCTTTACTTCATAGAAGCTTTCCTATTCAGAGAGCTGTGATATGATGTACACAGATATGATATATATACAGAGAGTGCTTACCATAACTATGCAATATGAATCAAAGTGAAGACCTTGGAGATTTTGGAGCAATACACTATCATCGCCTTGACTATTTTTCCTTTGAGAGACTTTTTGCTTACTATTGGGCCTTACTGGAAGCTTAACACTAGATAATTGGTCGCCAAGTTATCACTCAGCCTGAGTTGCCCATCATGAGCTTGGTATTATCTGACCCACCAAGCCATAAAGTAGGACATACACAGCAGCAATCCAACATCAAATGGAAGTGGTATATATGTGATTGGACTCAGCAGGTCCTGAAGGCACAAGTAAGTTACACAAAGAAGTTGCTCAAATGCCTACAGTTTCTGCTCCCATTACAGTGCCTTCTCTGAGCATGCACATATAGCCTCTGGGGGTATACCCTATGATTAATTGACTGGAAAAGAGAAGACTAGGGTCTGGTTTACTGATGGTTCTGCATCTTATGAAGGTGATTGTTCCCTGATTTGTAGGCTGATAGCAACAGGTTAGCTTGATAGTCAGGGACTTGAAAAGCATTCAGTTGGAAAATTGGTGAGAAAGACATTTAGGGAATGTAGATGGATCTCTGCAAATGTGTGAAGGATGCTGAGATACTTGTGTTTCTTGAAAATGCTCATTGAAAGGTGAGGAGGAATTCAGCAATTGAGTGGCTAAGATAACTTGCTCTGTGGACAGTCAGCCTCTTTCTCCAGCCATTCCTGTCATTGCCTAATAGGCCCATGAACAAAGTGGCCTCAGTGGCAGAGATGGAGGTTATGCATGGATTCAACAATACACGGACTTCTACTCACCCAAGACTGACATGGTTACATCTGCAATGGAGTGTCAGAGACCGACAATGAGCTCTGATATGCTACCATTCCCCAAGGGACCAGACAGCAACCTGGTTCCCACCTCTTTCACCGGAAGGGCAATGCTTTGTCCTTACAGGAGTGTATACTCATTCTGTTATGAATCTGCTTTTCCTGCATGTAATGCTTCTGCTAAAATGACCACCTGTAAACTTACAGAATGCGTTATTTACCATCATGGTACTCTACACAGTCCTGCTTCTTTCTGATCAAGGAACTTATTCATAGCCATAGAAGTGAACCAGCAGGCCCACATTTATGCAATCCACTGGCCTTACCATGTTCCCTACTATCTAGATGTGGCTGGCTTAATAGAACATTCTCTTCTTTTGAAAGACACAGTTACAACACCAGTTAGATGGTCGTATCCTGGAGGGCTTGGGGCAGGTTTCTCCTGAAGGTGGTATATGCTTTGAATCAGCATCCAATATGGTTTCTCTCCTATGCAGGATTAATGGATCAAGGAATCAGGGGTGAAAATAGAAATGGTTTCATTTACCCATGGAAACGATTTTCTCTTCTTGTTCCTGGAACCTTAAGTTCTGCTCATCTAGAATACCAACAGCTCTCTAGGAATCTTCTGGGATGCCTGTACCAGAATGGGACTGCTGAGATACCCAGTTTCACGGTCTAAACAACTACTGGATTCTTGACCTTTCCACTGAAAGACTCGTTAAACTACAAGAACCACAGTCTGCAGATTGCTCTCGTAAATCCTCTTTTAATCACATAGGTATGTACATATATATGCAATAGAAATGTAAAATACATGTATATTAATTCTATCATTTCTGTTCTCTTAGAAAACCTGGACTAATACACTCACCTTTTCTTTAAATGACTCTTCCTGCATCTTCCAGGACCTTCATTATTCAGACTGAAACATTAACTTCCAACCCTTAGTGAAACATGATCATTTTCAAAACAAAACCACTAAGATATGAGAGTTAAAGAGCTCAATTAAAAATATTCAGTGAATTTCACTTTTTCAACTCTTAGTGTTCCAACTCCCAAATAACAATGTAATAAAGTAAGATACATGTCTAAAAATTCGGGCTTGGCTCCATCTAAATTTATTAAAGGTTTTAAAAATGCTACAGCTAAGTATTGTGTAACACATTTCACCAGGTTGGAACAGCTACAACTTGAGGGTATGGCCTTGCCAAGGCAGAAGGCAACTCTTAGACAGTAGTGTCAAATGCTAACGTGTTGCTTCAGTTCTCAGTCTATTTTGAACTGTGCATTATTCAAAGCTTTCACTTCATTGAGTACACTGAAATTCTACCAGCTAATGCCACTAAAAACCAAACTATGTAAAAAAAAAAAATAGTGTTGTGAAAGTATCTATTTCCCTTGTATGGAGTAATAGATATTTTCCACACTGTGAAGAAACTAGAATTACAAAGGAAAGTAACTTATTATTTGCTATCTTAACTTTAGAATTTCAAATTGTCTTGACTGTTCACTATGGCACTTGCATTTTGGGAGCTCATTAGATGGTCACAATGAAATGGAGTATTTATTCTTAAGTCCTAGGAATGGGAGTTGCTTTCCACCTTCTTAAGCTTTTGCTAAGAGAGCCATTGCAATTCAAAGGAAACTATTTCAAATGAACATTCACTAGGGAGCTTTAGAAAGGGCTAGAATAATAAAAATATCTCTTGCAGCCAGTTCTATAATGGAGCCAATGAAAATAACCCAGGGACTGTTTTGGGACTGTGTTCATTCTTCATATTGGACTTGTTAGCTTAGTTGGGTATGATATGACATCGGTGAGGCCAAGATCTTATCTCTGTCTGGGCCAGTTAGGTTTGTGAAAGCAAGGTAACCATTTCAGATGAATTAGTTTTGCTTCCAAGGATGGGCTGGCTTAGGAATTCTGGAGGAATAATCCCAAATTGTTTAGAGTTTGGGATTATTATATTTCAATATAATTTGAGTATGTGACATCACATAGTTGAAGGTATGAGTTGCGTGTGAGAGAAACACACACTGAACATGTTAGCATTATACTCATCAGCATCCCATCTTGGATGCCTGCTGTTCTGTTGCTATTCCATCCTTACCATCACTGTTACCATGGACATCATTATCATTATTGTTATCTTGTTCAAATTATAGGGCAGGCATTGGCTTTGTTATTGCATGAATCAGTTCAGTCTTCCCAACCATTTCTTAAGAAAAATTACTTTACCCTATCTTAGGGTTAACCAAATGATGGATCTGAGATATTGTTAGGTCTCTCATAACTAATCTCACTCACTCTCTGAAACCTGGTTCACCAGGCTGTTGTGAGCAGCCTCTGCCACACACTCCCACCGCCATGACTTGAGTGGCCTTGGAATTTCTTCTCTACAATGATAGCATAAACTGCTTTGTAATCATTAATCAAAATATAGTCTTCCCGAGTTAGTTCTCACATGCATTTTGTCTTAGCTATAAAGAGTAGCCAGTGTCCAACTATGATTTAGGAAAGTCCAGGGGCAAGTTTCAAAGGTAGGTGTCCTGATGCCCAAGCTCATGATCTCAGCAAAGATATGCAGATGTCAACATCAGTTTCTACTCTCTGATAATCTGTACAAAAGCTGGGTTATCTTTTTCTAACAAGAACTATATTGTAGGAAAGTATACAGCTCACCTGAGGGAAAGCTTTTGGTGATTCAGTTCTCTTGAAGTAGACTTTTTTAGGTAGCTGACAGATGACACCTACTCTCTTAGTGATTACTTAATAAAACATTCTTAATGCTTAGGTCTCCCAAAGAGTACATAGCATTCAATCTGTGCCAGGTACAAATGAAATGACAGGGCCACTTCTTAGGCACCTAATGTGTTACAAGAGTGTGGATAAATTTTGAACTTAAAAGAAAAAAACAAAACAGGAAGTTTTTTCTTATTGTAAAATTTGATTTTAAATGTTTTCAGTTGAAGTAGAATCACACCCTTTCCTCCCTTCAGCCCCTCCCCCCAGCTACCCTTCCTTGAATCCCTCTCTAACTCTTAAGATGGCTTCTCTTTCTTTGACTATTACCGGTGTGTGCATGTGTGTATGCGTCTATACAAATATATAAATACTACTTGATGAATCTGTTCTTGTTGTTTGTGTATATATGGTTTTAAAGCTGACCACTTTGCACTGAAAAATCAATAAGGAGGCTCATCGCTGGGAGGGGCTAATTCTTCAAGCAGTCAATAGTTGCTTGCAGTTCTTTGTCTAGGGGTGGCCCCCCCTGGTATTTTCTGAATTGACCTGCCCATTGATAATGACTTGTTCATGTCTTGTTTATGCAGCCATTTATGGGATGGATTGTTTCACAGCAGACTTCCTGAAATTCTGACTCTTATTGTCTTTCTACCTCATCTTCTGAGATGTTGTCTGAGCCAGCCATACAGGAGCTGTGATGTGGATGTTCCATTGGGACTGGTCTCCATGGTCTGCGCATCTCAGCTGTTGTTTTTTGTGTCTCAATTTGCTATAGAGAGAGGCTCCTTGTCTGTGGGTATAAGGTTTCAAATACAGTATGGAGTTATGCTACTCTAGAAAAGCGGTGGTAGGATTGTCCTTCTGTTCTAGTAATTGTCACAGTTCACAGATGTCACAGCTGGATAGGATTCTTTAATTGGTTCCCTCCCTCGGCAGATTGCACAGTATTTTCTGGAACCATAGAAGCTAGACTACAGGAAAAAGACTTAGAACAGAACATTTTTAAAGTGCTTTCTGAGAATGTGCTTGTTGTTGTTTATTCTTATTATATTTTATATTTGTGTGTGTGTGTGTATGTGTGTGTTTAGGCATGTATATGCCAGAACACACACGTGGAGGTCAGAGGACCATTGGAAGGAGTCAGTTCTTTCCTTCCACCATTTGGGTCCAGGAGCACAACTCATACTGGCAGACTTGGTGGCAAGCACCTTTTCCCTTCGAGCCATCTCCTGGGCCTCTGTCTGTTTTTACACAGAAAAGAAGGGGGAGGGGGGTTTATTTTAGAGACAAGTGAAGTCTTCTCGATATTAGCAGCATTTGATAATGTTGAGTGTTTATTCACTTAAGAAATGCTAGTCAACACCAAACTGTTAAATACTTTACTCACATGTATGTAAATTGTCTGCTGATTTTGCCCCTTTTTATAATAGTCACTATATTAAATTTTATAATAACAATTTATTAGTTTGATATGGCGTCATCTAGCCAAGGTAGGCTTTGAATTTGCTATGTAGCAGAGGCTAATTTAGCAATTCTGATCCTCTTCCTTCCATTTTTAAGTAGTGGGACTACAAGCATGCACTACCACATGCTGTTGGGTTGTTTGTTTGTTGTATTCTAACTTTAAACCCCATACAGTTTTTCTTTTATTTTTGTTTTGCTTTTACATAATAAGAACTTGCCCCATGACACTGACTTTCATTAGAATTGGTGAATTAAAATAAGTATAGATAATTCTCAAAAAGCTCAAAGTAGATCTACCAAATACCCAGCTATGCCACTCCTTGATATGTGCACAGAGGGTTTGACATCTAGTCCACAGATACTTGCTCGGTCACTTCATAGTCACAGTAGTCACAATAGCCAGGTAACAGAAACAATTTAAATGCCATTCGCCCAGTGGATGGATAGTGAAAATGTGGTTCACACACACAACTCAGCTGTGAAGAAAAATGAAGTTTGTAAGTGGTTGGACAGGGAAAATACTGTAGCAAATGCTAGGGCAACTCAGACTCAGAAAGACAAATGCCACTGTCCTCTCTTGTTTGTGGGTGCTAGCTCTGAATCTCCAGATGTGAATGTACCACCCGGAGTAACAGCAGCATCCAGGAATGTAAAACGAGAACACAGGGAGGAGTGTGGGGGCTCTAGAGGCGACACAGGTATTGTAAATAGGGAAATGGAAGAGACCTGGCCTGAAGCTTTAGTTGGGGAGGGCGTAGAGGAAAATACTGAGTGACAGGGAGCGAGGAGAGATAAAGAACACTAAGGATGATTTTTAAAACCATGTGAAATAGAAATTTATATTTACTTAAAAATACACATGTTAAATGTGTGCGTGTATAGTATATAGTAATATATATATATATTTAAAGAAGTCACACTACTTGGGTCATAATATTCCCCTCAAAAGTCATAGACTATCCACAAAATTCAGTGCCAGGAATTGGAAACCTCTCTTTTTGATTTGTTTCTGGAAGTCCAAGAGATTCTCAAAACAAGACTAGCTGTGGCTTTGCCCTTTGTTTGACCAAGTTGCTGAAGACACTATACGGTTTGGACTCAGGACTTGGAGGAAATGTGTTGGAAATGAACTGGAAGCCTCATCCCTGGAGTGTAGGTCTTATAGTATTGGTGATTGCTATGCAAGCTGCCAAAGCAGGAAATCAATAAATAGTCATGCTCAACTGTAAAGCTTATGAACCACAGCCATGAACAGAATGGGTCATGAACAGATCAAAATATCCCTAAGGGTGTAATAGTGCCACCTTCATCTTTAAGGTATCTAGTTGCACTTAAAGCCCATTCACTAGGAGGGAATTTAGGCTTAATACTGTAAACCTAGCTAACTATCCATGGCTGGTGAGGTCATGGGCCCTTGAGGAGAACCCAACACCACCACTTTCCTAAACTAGTCTAATTTCTAATTCATTATAAATATGTATTCTTATATCCACAGATAAATGTAGTTCTCACTGATCATCAGAGAAGTTCTGTTTGCAGCAGAGACCATTACAGAAATTTACAACTGGTGCGGATAATAAATAATGCCAGATACTCAGCCTTAATTGATACATTT
This sequence comes from Rhynchomys soricoides, assembly GCA_019843965.1. Classification (NCBI taxonomy): domain Eukaryota; kingdom Metazoa; phylum Chordata; class Mammalia; order Rodentia; family Muridae; genus Rhynchomys; species Rhynchomys soricoides. Next base: position 2,088,077 of record JADRCH010000186.1, read on the forward strand.
AAAACACAACCCCTAGCCCTAAGGCAGAAAGAATGTAAGAGTCATAAGATCTCTAAGCAGGAGATCTGCTTAGAGATAGTGTCTTCTATGTATGTCAAGCAATCAGTACCCATGAAATCTCAACAATATGGTTTATTAAAATTGAAGAGGAAGAAGAAGTTATGGATTTGAAAGAAAGTGGAGGGCTCTTGGAAGGAGGTGGAAGAGAAAAGAGAGGCATGGGAATGATGTAAATACAGTGCTCATGTCTAAAATTCTCAAAAACTTGAATTGTTAAAAAAAAGAAAAAAGAAATTCATGAGTTTCACAGACATCTGCCCTGATTACTGTTGTGTCCACAGCATCTAGAACATTTCCAGGAATTATGAGAAAGGCTCATTAGTAAGCTGATTAACAGTGAATTAAAACTCAACTTTACTTTGTAATCTTTTACTGTATCTTCTCCACTGTATTAGATGTATAAATATATGCAAATATATTCAAGAATTTCATAGTTGCCTTTGGTTGAAAGACTAAACTATTTGCTGTCAGGATTTCTGGCAATGGGTATGTTCTGAGTCTTCTGTCCCACTTCACCCTGTAAAGATAATGCCCATAGAATGGAGCCAGTCATCTTTAATACTTTGAAGCTCCAATCAAAGGAACTGACCCCTATAGGATCAAAACTGTGACCTCAACCTCTTTAGTTGTTGCTATGGTAATCCAAAAAAGCCATTTTGTAATACAAAGGGAAGTTCAGGAGCAAGTGAATACCATCTGGCCAGAAAGTACTATTAAGATGCTGCATTCGTCCCAAGCTTGCTTCCCAGCATCCCATTCTATTAAGTTATACTTTCTAAAGTGAGGTCTGAGTTGCCATGTGCTGTGCTAGTCTAGAGAATTCATGGCTTAAGTTTCTCTTTAAACAACCAACCAACCAACCACCCAACCAACCACCCAACCACCCAACCAAACAAACACTTTATGTAAGTCTTGGGGGCAGAAGTTTCCACATAGAATGACCTTCAAAAGCTGAGCAAATATAAGAAAGAGGGAAGCGTGCCTATCACATGCAAGAATGTCACTTTGTAGCCTAGTGTAATGCAACTCTCAGAACCTGGTGTCAGAAGACCCAGATGGAGTACTAGCTTTGCTTGGATGAGTAGCAGCCTCCCTTGGGCTCAGTTGCCACCTGGCCAATCTTGTGTTTCAAGGATCATTTGACACACTCCTTGTTCACAAAGAGCTCCAAATATAGGTGTCTGGAGTAGTTACTGTGGAAGGTTTTGCTTAATATCCCTTAGATCATTGATAAAACAGGAAGTTATTAATTATATTGCTTTACATTCTTACAGTCTTGTTTTATCATTGGACCATATTGCACATACTGTATTAAAAGTTAATGAGTTCTGTTGGTTTGAGTTTGGGAGTTAAATTCTGTTCCCTCATTTTGGAAGAAGAAAGTTACATTGCATTGTGTCTGATATAAAAAAAAAAATTGACCTAGTTAGTGAAAATGTTTAGGAATGAAGCATACTTTTTTTTTTTTTGGTTTTTCAAGACAGGGTTTCTCTGTATAGCCCTGGCTATTCTGAAACTCACTTTGTAGACCAGGCTGGCCTCAAACTCAGAAACCTGCCTGCCTCTGCCTCCCGAGTGCTGGGATTAAAGGCGTGCGCCACCACTTCCCGGCATACAATTTTGAACTGAAACATCTCTATAGAGTCTTAAATTCATTTAGAAGCATACAATGGAGAACCAAGTCCAGGGCTCCCCTTGAAACAAAATTTACATACGAATTCATTGTTCGTACATGTGATTTATTTGGAAGGGCTTCCAAGAGTCCTTGGGCATCAGGCATGTACAGAATGTACATACATGAAGTCAAGATCCTCATACACTTAAAAGAATATATACATATATATTTGTTTTATGAGGCAGGGGAAATAAATATTATTAAAGGTCTGTAGTGTAATCAGATTCATGAGACATAAGATACTTTACCAGGGCTTGAGGAGAGAGCCATGAGAATTTGTAGCTTAGTGTGCCTGATGGTTTATAGGTGATAGGAATAACTGCACCAGACAGTACTGAACTGTTTCTTAAGAATGCGTAAGGGAGTATATTCATGCTGTGTGTATTTTATTACAAATAAAAGTTGCTTAAATCTAAAGATGATGATCATGGTTAGATCTCATTGTAATAAAAATTGTACCATCAATGGAAATAACTCTGTTCCACTTTTAGTGCACCAACATTTCTTTCCTCCTGTCCATTTCTTCTCTTCTATAAATATTAATTGAATATTCACCAACAATAGTTGAAAGTCTTTGGAGGTGAGGAGAGAAAGAACAGAGTTCTAATGTTCATAGATTTTACATTTTCTTCTGGGTAGGAGTGGATAATAAACAGAAAAACACCAACGGGTAGATACAAATGCTAGGTGCAACCAGGGCATCAGAAAGAAATGTCAAAGAACAATGAGTACCACTTCCCTATTGCTATGGTTTATAGCAATCTATTCATATAGATTGATATAGTAATCTATTGATATAGACAATGGATAATATGTCTATTATCCTCTGCACAACTCAGGTTGAGAGTAGATTTCCAACGTGATCTTGTTGAAAGGTGGAAGAAACAGTTTGGTTCATGAGGGAGTTGTCCTTCTGGCTGGATTGATCTAGCTCCCAGAAGAGTGGGTCAGATTTGCAGAGTGTGGTTTTCTTAAACAAGGTCACATCATGTGATTTTTCTCTTTGCCATCAAGTGATCTCCCTTCTGTCTTTTACAACAACTTGTAGTACAGGAGGAGCCTGTCTGAAGGTACCCAGATTCCCACCATGCTCTTGGACTTCCAAACTCATGAGCTACATAGATTTGTTCTTCACAAAGTGACAAGATTCAGGTATTTGGTTATAGTAACAAAAAAAACAGGCTAAGAGGCTAACAGAAGTCACCTTGCAGAATGGCTGTTCATGAAGAGGGTGAAAGAAGGAAGGAAGTGAGCCTGAACACATCCAAAGGAGCAGCTGTCTCTGGGAAGTACAGATTGTAAGTGCAAAGGCCTCAGATAGATGTGTGTCTGATGCAACCGGAAGACGTGTAGGCATCCCTGGAGGTACAGGAAGAGCAAATGGAGGAAGTAATGTCGACAGAGAAGATGCAGCTAAAGGCCAGGGAACTTAGAGCCCATGGGTCATTTTACACTGATGTCATGGAGGTCTAGAAAAAGTAATTTAAGGACATTGAAGTCATTCTGTCTTTCTAATCACCTGAAACCTCTCTTGACCATGTAGGGCTGTGAGTGAAACAAACCCAGCCCGATCTTATTTTGGCTTGTTCTGTTGAAACACGGAGTTGATGATACATATTGTACTACATACTAAAGGACACTTTATTATCACTCTCCCAACTTTGGGAATATTATCTGTAGGCTCTGGAGAACATCCAAAAAGAGATGTCAGGGGAAAATATCATAATGATTAATTATGTGTGTCAACTTCACTGGGCCCGTAGATGCCCACAGTGTGGGTCAATTATTATTTTTGGATGTCTCTGTGTGGGTGTTTCTGTAAGAGATGAGCTTTAACATTAACATCAACAGATTGAGTAAAGAGCAATTTCACAAAACAGATAGGGCTCATGTAGTGCTTTGAGAGGCTGAAGTGAAGAGCTGAAACAAGGGATTGATTGGGACTATGGAGCAGTAGGCCAACTCCTACCCTGTCACCTGTCTCTTCAGGCCATTAGTGTTAGGTTGGATGAAGGCCCAAGTTTGTTTCAGCCTTCACATTGAATAATGCCACTGGCTTTCCCTTACAATTCAGAGAATGTGTGCTCTGCAGGCAGTTCCAAATGCTTTTCTAAGCTAATCTTAGCATAGTCTGCTACTGTAATCTGCACAATCAAGCAAGCCTAACATTCCACATTTAAACATGTTTTTAAAGGCTATGTATATTAAATGCAAGAGATGATAATGTTTTCTGTGAAGTGTTTTGGGGTATATATAATATGTTGTATGTGTAGTGTGTATGTGTTAATGTAGGTGTGCACATGCATACATGAAGATGGTGCTTCTAGAAGAGATAAATGCTGGTGTCTTGATTTTTTTTTTCCGTTGTGAATGGTTTTGACTCAGGGACTCTCACTAAAACAAAACAAAACAAAACAACAACAAAAACCAGAATCTCATTGATTCAGCTAGCTAGCCAATGAGATTCAGGGATTTACCAGCCTCTGTCTCTCCCAGTCCTGGGGCTAGGGGTAGTGTGACCAGCTGTTTGTGTGGGTTCTGGGAATTCAAATTCAGGCCCTGTATTTACATGGCAGACATTCTACTGTCTGAGCCATCTCCCCAGTCCTGTCAAGTGTTTTTAATATTTTGCAGATCCCAGACAGCAACTTATAGGTTTTCAGGCATGCTGTACAAGGCTTTGTATTAATTTGTCTTTTGTTTTTTTGGACCTAGTGTGCTTCTGGCTCATCTTTTGTCATTGATTCTTGCTTATGGGCATTGAGTAGCTGTTTTTCCAGCATTTTAAGCATTTTCTTTTTCCTAGCTACATCCACTAAATCCCAGTTTTCAGGGCTGGAGAGACAGCTCAGCAATTAAGAGAACTTGCTATTTTTTCAGACTACTTGGGCCCTGCTCACAGCATCTACATGCAGCTTAAAACTGTCCTTAGCACCAATTCCAGGGGACCTGGTGTTCTCTTCTGGGCTTTGTAGACACCAGTCTTGCACACTATGTGCACACACATACATTCAGATAAAACATACACATAAAATAAAAATAAATGAATTTTTGAAAAAGATTCCAATCTTACTGGGGCTGAATACACAGTTACACTAACAGGAGACTGTACTGTGGTCTTGTTACCAGGCGATGCTTCCTCCTCTATGAATGTGGGATAATTCTTGGCCCACCTCCCTGAATTGTTTGATGACTTGAAAGAATGGATTTCAAGAGTAAGGATAATGCTGGACATAGTCATCCCTGAGCTGCAGTCAGCTTGGAAAGTCTTCAGTTCTGAGGAACTCTTTGTAGCCAGCAGAAGTGTCTGGGCCATGAGTTTTGCACACTGCCATAAGCCAGTTTTCCCTCCCTTGACTACTATGCTACTCTCAGGACTGTATTTTGAAGACAGATCTTGATCTTGTCACTTGTGTTCTGAAATTTCTTAAGAGATTATTGAATACTTAGAGGGAAAGCCAGCACAGCTAAGAGGACCTTTTCCATCCCCCAGCATGCACTTGCCATGCCCACAGCCCAAGGACTAAGCCTTGCAGAACTCAGGCATTTGATCAGGAGAGTTCTTGCTCCTCGGTCAGAATTTACCAAAGTCTAGTTCAGCATAAATGGTCTCTGTCCCAGGTCCCTGTTTCTGTCTCTGGTAACTCTTCCTCCTGCTGATCCTGCCATGTTTAAAACTATATATTAGTAGAAAGAGTGTGGTTATCCCTGGGTATCCAAGAGCCCTGTGGATACCAAAATCTGTGTAAAATTTATAGTATTTAAGCACATTTTCTGAATTCTTAATAATTCAGGCCTAAATTCTGCATAGCTAATGTAATATATATGCTTATGTACATAGCTATTATGCTACATTATTTAATGAATGATAAAAAATCTGCATCTGATCAGTACAGATGCAGCCACTGCAAAGCCAACTACATGATTTGCAGCAGCAATACAGCATTTTCTTTCCTTTTTTTTAAAAAAAGTATTTTCTAAAAATACCAAAAGATGAGGAACCAGCGTGCACAGAGGACTCACTGAAATTGGCGCTAAATAAAGCCCAGTTTGATTATAATATTTATTTGCTTGTTTAGTGTCTGTTTGTGTGTGCGCATGATTATATGTGTGCAGATAGTCATGTGTGTGGATATGCATGCATACAGAGGACTACCTTGAAGTACCTTGGGTACCTCAGGGCTGACACCTTGTTTTTGGAGATAGAGTCTCTCTTTAGCTTGGAACTTGCCAAGCCAGTTAGGCTGGCTGGCCATAGTCACCTAGAGACCCTTTTGTTTCTGCCTGCCCAGCACTGGGATCACCACCACACTCCCCTTTTCTTTACGTAGATTCTGAGGGTTTAAAGACAAGCCTCCATGTTTGTAAAGGCAAGCACCTTACTGACTGAGCTATCACCCCAGACCACCAATCTTAGTTTTCAGAATGAGCATTCCAACCCGAGGGTCCCTTGGTTATCGTTAATGTTCTTATGGATACCCTTACCACACACCAAGGGGAGGCTGGCGGGGACAAGTGCTTATCGCTGTGTGCACAAACCAGTAACTTCTTGGGAGCTGAAGAAGTTCTTCTGAGTTCCTGTCTACAATCTGTTTCAGACACACGGTTAAGAAATGATGTGGGTCCTTTAGCATCATTTTTACTTTAAAAATAGAATATGGAAAATGTGACTGTTCTTCAGTGCTTCAGTGTGTACTAATCACATCTGCAAAGCCCGGGGTTGGACGATCACTAACATTTAACTTTTGCCGGCAATGGTTTCTAAACCTTTTTCTTCCTGCCCAGCCCTTCTGTTTCTTGTTTGTCTGGTAGTGCTTGTGTTTATTTTGCATCTACAGGATAGTCTGAAGGGAACAGTGAGTGGACAGGGATAAAGCTATTTACAAAGTGGCTGTTTCCATGCAAATAGGAAGGCTTTAATTGTTAATTCGTTGCTGGATATACTGTATCCCGCTGCCTGTCAATTGCTTCTAGGTTGTGATGGATCTTACAATTGACTTGTGGTTAATTTACTGCTGTCGTATGGGTCTTCAGCATCTCACCAAAGCCCTTATGCTTAAGGCTTGTCACCAGCCTGACATAGCTTTAGGGGTGAAGCATATTGGAAGGAAGTTAGGTCGCAGGAAATGTGACCTTGAAGGAACTATTGAAATTCTCCCGATCTTTTTCTCCACTTCCTGACAAAAAGATGAACAGCCTCCTCTACCTATTCCCTGTCTGATGTTCTGCTTCATAGCAAACCCAAAGGAACAAGGACAAGTAACCATGAATTAAAGTCTCTAAAACCACAGGCCAAGAGAATTCTTTACCCCAGGTATTTTATTACAACAGTAGAAAGCTGACTAACACATCGATTGCTTCTTAGTACTCAGAATCTTTTAGAATTTTTTGGTGACAAAAAGAAACCATGAATGAGGTCTATTTTCCACAAGTCTATCTCCTCACTCTATGCCCTGCTAGTCAGGGATTGCTCTAACTATAAGCATGAGCATAAATAGAACTGGAAACACATATCCAGGGTGGTGAGAAATTCCCAGATATAACATAACAGCTGTCTAAGATCATGCTGTTTAATCATCAGTGAGGTTTAGACATAGCATATGTAACATGAAAATAAAAAGATTAATTTTTGCTGGGCAATAGTGGTACATGCCTTTAATCTCAGCACTTAGGAGTCAGAGACATGGGAATCTCTGAATTTGAGGCTAGCCTGGTCTACAGAGTGAGCTCCAGGATGATCAGGACAACACAGAGAAGCTCTGTCTCAAAAAACCAAAATAGCTACATTAATAATAATAATAATAATAATAATAATAATAATAATAATAAATAATTAATAATAGGTTAATCTTCTCTGTGGTACCAAGTGAGTTAAATAGAAAAAGTCAATAAACACCAATGGAAAAATAAATGTCTAAGTGGATGGGATACATAAGGTATAGGCCAGCAGGGAACATTCACTATAATCAATATAAGTTCAGACATTTTCAGTGTAGCAAACTGCAAATCTTTTCCATAGTCTCTACTTAACAATAACAAAAGCTCACTATTGCAAGAAAATAGAAGTGTGCTTGGTCTGGGTAACCTTGTTTCTGCCCAGTTTGCTATTTGTAACAGAAATGTTCATAGTCACAAATGCTCTAAAAAAGTTCATAATATCTTTCTTTTATCTAGCCTCACGCTAGTGATGGAGACCTATCCAAACTGTGTTGGCCAAGTGCAGATGGATGGACAGCTGTACGTTATGATATCTGAGGATCTGAACTCACTGTGTGACGAGAGGAGTGGCTAGCTTTATCTTGGGTGGAGTCTGCAGTTTGGAAAAAAACTTTCCACCAATCAGGATATTGCTGTCAAGAGCTTTGCATCCTTCTGGATGGCTGTCTTAGGGGACTATTGCTGTGATGAAACACCATCATAAAAACAAGTTGGGGGTGGAAGAAGGGTTTATTTGGCTTCCACATCACAGTTCATCACTGAGGGAAGTCAGGACAGGAACTCAAACAGGCCAGGAGGAATCTGGAGTCTAGAGGTGATGCAGAGGCCATGGCAGGATGCTGCTTACTGTCTTGTTCCCCATGGCTTGTTCAACCCACTCTCTTATAGTACCCAGAACTATTAGCTCAGATGTGGCCACATAATGGGGTTCTCCTTATCAGCACCCAGAACTGGGGAGATGGTTCCATGGATAAAGCACTTGTCATGGAGTGTGAAGATCTGGGTACAGATTCTCCTACACCCATGTAATCCTAACTGAAATAGTGCACACCAGTAACCCCAGTGTGGTAATCTGGGAGGCAGAGAAGCTCAAAGGCTAGCTTGCCTGGTCAACCACAGTAACAAACAATATATTCTGTCTCAAACAAGGTGAAAGGTGAGGACAAAGACTTGAGATTGTCCCTGGATTTGACACTCATACATATTCACACACTTACAAATATGTCACACACACACACACACACACACACACACACACGAGGGTTTTTTTTGTTTTTTAAAGAAACCTGTGCCTAGTGTTACAGCTCAAGATTCCAGGCATAAAAAACAACCAACCGACCAAACAAAACCAAAACAACAACCCCCCCCCCAAAGAAATCTAGGTTTTGATAACTTAAAGATATTTGTTATGGCACTAATGAAAGCAAATATCCACTTTAGGAGTTATCAGGTCCCAGACTTTGGGCCATATTTGTGTGAATTCTGTCACATAATATTTAGGAATCTTATGGAGCAGATCCTTGAACTGCTTGATGTAAGAGCACCCTTCACAGTCATGCCTTTAGGATATGTCAAGCCTCATATCTGAACCCCAGTCTTTTCTCTTTTGAGTCAGTGGCTCATAGACTGTACCTGCCTTCCTGCACTGTTGCTTACGTTCTTTTTCTTAGCAATGGAAGAACCACGAGGCTCCTTTTAAATTCCAGAATTCACCTGGCTTGAGCGCATGTTCTGTGATAGGAATGTGAGCATTGTTCCTTAGATATGTCTAACACAGCCAGAAGGTGGGAGGAACTTGCAGTGGGTACAGAGGAGAAACTGAGGCCGTGAGAGGGCAAGACTGGGCAACCTAAAACCAGCACATTCTATTCCTGCCATATTCTCAGAGTATCTAGAAAGCCTCGCATGCAAGGATAAATTGCTAAGAATTTAGGCCCCATGACCAGAAAGACTGTAGCACAAACCGTTTTAATTGTGTTGACCCAATAAAACACGAGAACCAAACTATTTTCCCCTGGAAAGAGAAATGCTAGTGATTCAACCAGGGCAGCCTTTCAAGCTTCTCCAAGTGCCACATGGAGCCCTGTGATTTTCTAATAGGAAATGTCCCCGACACTGACATCCTACTGCAGGACAAGAAGACGACACTAGTAAAGGGAGTTTCCCCAATAGTGTCTCGTGTAGCTATTGAGATATTCTCGGGTTCTAAAATAGTCACATCCACTCAAAATCCTCCGAGTTAATCTCAGCTTTGTTGTTATTCTTGGCCTGGCCCCGATCCAGAGCTCTTAACATATTAGGCTGCTTCACCTTGGGGCTGAAAGAGTCTTTCTGCATGGATGTGAGAGACTATTGAGTCCCCGGAGCACATCGTGGTGTCCCGTTTTTCCCTCAGAGACCCCTGAATGTTTTGACGGTAAGTCATGACTAATGAGAACTATGGAGAACCTTTAAATAAGAACAGGAAAAGCCAAAGCACACAGAATGTGCACTCTGAGGAAGCTTATTTTTAAGTTTTTTACCAGGCTGTATGTTGTACTTACTGACTGCCACAGGGAGGGCAGGGTTCAAAGTGAATAGATTTCTCTATGACAGGAGAGAAGGCAAGCTTCCTCCCCAAATGAAGTCATGCTCACTCTACTCTGCTGTGGGGAAGTGATGCTTTTCTAATTGTCTGCCTCACTTCCTTGACACTCTTCCTCCTTCAGATCAGGGGCAGTTTCCTGGGGTCAGGCACGCAGCAGGCTCCAGCCCAGTGAGTTAACCAGGAACTCAGGAGCCATGGCGTCCTTCAGACGGGACTTGTGGCTCACGATGGAGTCTTCTGATTTGGGACGTGACAGTGTGTGTGTGTGTGTGAATTAGACACAATAAATCCATCTGCACTGTGGCTCTGCATTTAATGGTATCTGCTGCCTTTTATTGGATGATAACCTGTGTATTCAGGAAGAGCTTGACCTGTCATGTGAACACTATGTGCTCTTGCCAAACCTTCAGAGATTTTGTACAGAGGAAGTGTGTTAGTTCAAAGCATCATCATTACTAAGAGCAGCGCTGGGTATTAGATTAGCATCATCTCAAATATGTCCTCTCATTTAACTTCCTATAAGTGGCCGAATAGCCTCTATTTTACTGATAAGGAAACTAGAATCGGAAAGATTGGGAAAATCTATGTAAGATTTCCAATATTTTGTTTTATATTCTTCCTTAAGGCAGATCTCAAGACCGGGATTCTAGCAAGGGTGTGATTGCAAACCAATGGGAGAAATGACACCCTGTAGGGGAACTAGAGAACTGTAGGGGACATAGATCTCAGAGTTCTCTCTTTTACTATGTGTAATGCATTTTATACCATTTCTGCCAAGCACAAGCTAAGAGTAGATGGGTGGGGAGGGTGTGTTGATTTTTTTTAGAGCTTGGATAGAGCTTTTTCAGAGCTTCAAAGCAACCTTCAGGGAGGCAGAGAGGGAGGGAGAGGGTGAGAATGAAGGAAGGGGAAAAGATGGGGAGGGAGGGAGGGAGAGAAGGAGAGAGAGAGAGAGAGAGGCTGATTGTTGAAACACTAGGCTAAACTGAAGTGGTAAGCCTTTGAAATTAAGCTGAGAGCACTGTGCTTTGCACATTTAGAAATAGAGACAAGTCACAGACCCTGAGTTCCTCTTGCTGAAAGACAAGCCATTCTGAAATCTGATGACTTATAAACCAGTAAGACATTCAAAAGGCATTTGAGACACATAATATTTCTGGCGGTAACAACTTAGTTGGATACATGACCACCAAAGGCGCCTTCTTTTCCCCTATGCTTTTTGCCATCAAGCTATTCCTCACTCACTGAGGATTAACATTCCTTCCTGAGAGACCATGATATACCCCATGCTAGGACTGCTCTAATACAGTCCTACTGAGGCACTGGCTTCAACAGTCATGCTTGTCTTCTCCTGAGTTCTCTCTGCTTGCCTTGTGGGTGGCCTTCTCTGCCCTCTCTGTATGTTTACTCTTGTATCTTTGGCCCTTCTTGCAAGGCTACCGCTCCCGTTGGATTAGAGCTCTGTCCTTATTACCTACTTTAATTATATCTACTTCCTTAAAGGGCTGTCCCAGTCCATTCACATTGGGGTTTCAGAGGACACCATTAAGTTTACAACAGCTGACCTTCTCCAAGTCTCCTCATTCTTCTCATTCTTCAGAGTGGTGGGAAAGTTCAGCACTCCCAATGCCTTCTTGTCTGGAGGTAATGATAAACAAAACAAAACAAAACAAAAACAACAACAAAGCCCACCATTTTGCACACCACCTTACACTTCACAGGGTACCTTAAAGTAGATAGCCAATTTCAGGAATGTTTAGCCAATTTCAGGAATTTTCTAGAAGGTAGAAGGCCCAGAGGAGACTTGGCTCAGCTGATCTGTTTTTCTGCCTAGGGAACCAGGGATAGGCCTTATACATTCATAGTTCTCCAACCTTCTTTGAGACCACCAATGTAGTCTCCAAAGGGTTGGTCCATTTTATACTTGTACTTGGTTGCCAGCTAAGTACAAACCCCTCTGCTTCCTGTGTCAAAGCCATATAATTGCTAAGAAATTACTGCTTTCTTTACTAGATTAGTTTGTGAAAACAGCAATAACAACAACAACAATCCTACCTCCCCCAAATCAATACTTCCACATCCTTAACTACAGTTAAGGATGAAAATACAGAGTTATTTCTAATCTCCTTACGCATATGTTTATACTAAGCCATGGACTTCATACGATTTCTCTCTTGAACAAATTCTGTGGAAATTTGAGCATTTTAAAGAATACTTCATTGCCCTTCCTTTTTGATCTTCTTCTCCCTTGCTCCTGTGGAGCAGATCTGTTCTTCTGAAGCCTCCTCCCACACACACATTTAAAAGATGAACCTGAAGAATGTGTGTGTGTGTGTGTCTGTGTGTGTGTCTGTGTGTGTTGCAACCAAATCATAAACTGAATTCTTATTTTAGCCCCCATTTTGGAGATGTAACAGATCAAGTTTTGCGTTTCTCTTTTATTATTTTTGTTTTGTTTTGTTTTTAAACCTTCAGTGGCCAAAGGTTAGAATATTTCAAATTTGTTTTCAAGTGTTATTTCCTTGTGAGATTTAATGTAAGATTTAAGATATAAAGGATACAGAGAAATGATAAAGCAATGAAAATTATTAATAAATGTGAGAGGGAAAGCCAAAGAAGGCAGTGTTATTAAATTTAAATGACAAAGCTAAAGAAAAATGTCATAATTACTGTCAAACCCTGGAGAGTTTTCTTAACAAGAAGCTGTATAAAATTGTATAAAGGGGGATTTGTGATCTTTGAGAGGAAACAAGGACTATTGAACATTTTTCATGTTTCTACTTTATTGTGACAATCCGAGGAACCAGATTGGATGCTACCTTCTCACAACTGTCTGTCTCTCTTTTAGGATAATAAAAACCTTGATCTTTAGGGATTTTACTTCCTGATTATGAACCTCAGAGGAAGCATCATGCTTTGTGGTTGTCAAAGTTTCCCTTCGGTACACATGTGCTGAGGTATCTAAATATTTCTCAAGCACAGTGGTAGGGATCCTAAGACTTTCAGTGCTTGAGACACTGGTATGTGACAGACACAAAGTACTTTATCTTCACCACCTCATTTAATACTTTAAACTACCTCCAGGTCAACTAACCCAGAGTCTGACATTCAAATGATGTAATTTTCCTGCCCAAGAATGACGGTAGTATGCAGATTCAAACCATGAGTTTTCTTATTCCTAACCCTGCACATGAGCAGAACTGTGCTCTGGTTCCTTTGACTTTGCTTTCCTTAGATCTGTGTTGGTAGTCTCATTTTAGAACTGTGTGGTCAGCTTAGAAGTATGATCAGCTTTAAAAAAAATCCTCCTAGGAGTTATATCAATAAACATGGCACTGAGAGTTGGCCACCATAACCAAATAACAGCCAAATAAAAATTAACAACATACCATGCATTCCAACAACCCCAGCAAATGTTTTTAGGGGCTGAGGCTGGCTCTGCTTTGTCACTAGATGTATGGATAGTGATGGGACTTACATTCAGAAGCCTTACTTCAAAGAAGCAAAATTGACCAAGACCAACCCAAAAATCATGGAGTACAGATTTGACACACTGTATATAGATGTTTGATTACAGCTCTTCAAGTTGCACGAAAGCCAAAAGTTTCCCACATAATTGAATACATTTTGGACTTTTTACAAATTTATGCATATTAATTAAAATAAAGGGGCACAAGACGTGTAAAAATATGTTACAAATAGTTGACATTATTCTTTAGTCATAATACAATTTGTTCTGGGAAGAGGACATTAGTTCCTATGATTATTTGAGTAAGAATTAGCCTCCATAGATGTGGGTGCTTGAACACTTAGCCCATGGTTAGTAGTGCTGTTATGGCTTGTGGTTCAGTCTTGCTGGAGGAAGTATGTAATGGAAGATGGGCTTGGAGAGTTCACAGCCAGGACATACTTCTAGTTTGATCTTCTTGTTTTGTGCTTATGGTTGAGAATATAATGTCTCAGCTTACTGCTCTGGCTGTTTGCTGCCATGCTTTACCCACTATTGTGGACTCTCCCTCTGGAATCATAAAACACAATAAACTCTTCTTTCTACCAGTTGATTTCAGCCTGGGAGTGTTATCACAGCAACAGAAGAGTAACTGATGCATTTCCCCAAAGGTGTTCAGAAAATGTGTCCCAATGCAAGTGGACACTGTTTAAAGAAAGAGAAAGAAGTTCAGAAGGCCGGTGGGAGACAGAGGTCTGAGAGTGGAATGGTGCCTTTTGTAACATCCCCAGTATATTGTGCTATCTCAATCCTGTCCAAAACCCTAAAGAAGACTGGAATTTGTATGCTCATATTGGAAAGTGAGAGAAGATGTGTCTTCTTGGATCAGGAGTTGGGTGGTCCTGTCTCTCCTTCCAGACATAGATTAACAATGACTTAATTCTAGAAATATTGTCAGCAAGTAAAATAAATAGACTAATGACTGTGGGCAAATTGTATGGTAATGTGTCTAAGCATTGTTTCCAGTCTGACCCTTAAGTATACATTAAATCAATCTAGATGGATGAGTCATCCTGCTCTTAATTAATCTTTTCAGACATTTATAGAGAAAAGGCAAAGTCTTTACATAGAACTTGTAAATGTGTTTAAGCTTAGAATGGATTTTTATTTATGTGCACAGTACAAGCAGCAGTTACTTCTAAAAGATGGCTTGTTTTGAATGTTCTCAGACCTTCAAAATGTTTTATTTCCATCCTTGTGGAGGGAATTAGGAGTGAGCTGAAAGCAAACACATGAAGGCCATTTTCCATGGCACGAACTGGCCAGACTTCTGGACTATGCATGTTTGTAGTTTATGGCATCATAAGCAAAGAGGCAGGAGGACAAAATGGGTGAGGTGCACCCTCCTCAGGAGGTCAGCAGTAGGAAAGGGACTATTGATTGGTTGACCCTGCCTCCAGGCTCCTTTGCCACCAGAATCATCAGTCTCACAAAAGCACTTCTGTGAAACCTAAGGCTGGCTTTTACATCAAATACCAAGCCTGTGCCCAAGTATATGTGTTGTCTTGGGTTTTGGCTATCTCTGACATTGCTGAGGAAGCACCATCTGCTGTTAAACTGGGAGTACAGAGTGAAAACTGTTTGCTGTGGTGATGGTTGTAAATTAGAGCCAGTTCCTCTAGGATAGTAGGGTGTGTGTGTGTGTGTGTGTGTGTGTGTGTGTTATAGATAATGGCATTATTACTCAGTCTTTAAGCTTCTCTTGTTCATCAGACTTGTGTGCCTAAGAATGAATTGTTTTTAATAGTTTTGTTTTTGTAGTCTAACTTACTTTTGGTGTATGTGTATGTGTGTGTGTGTGTGTATGTGTGTGTATACAAGTGCATGTGCATGCACATATGTGGATGTCATAGGTTATTGTTTCTCAGTAGACTTCTATCTCTATGTTTATTGTTTTTTGATGTGTTGTTTGTGTGTAACAAGGTCTTTCAGTAGGACCAGGTGCTTGCTGATTAGGTGAGACTGCCTGCCCATTGAGCTCTAGGGAATTCACCTGGAGGGTAGGATTGAACTCTGTGCATGCTTGCATAGCAAGTATTTTATTGACCGAGTTATCTCCTCAGCCTCCAAACTTTTGGATTTTATCACTCATTTGTACTGAATTATTATTTTGTAGGGACACCGCTCTAGGTGTTGAGAATACTGTGGCTCCCAAAACTTACACTCAACAGGTTTATTAGATAGGTAGTAAATGCTTATGCCCACGAGCATCATAGAAACAAAAGTGAACATGGTGAGAGGATGAGAGCAGTAGATTTAGAGGAAGAAATAATTCCTCTCGTGGAAGCAGCAGTGTTGACAAGGGAATGAAGAGGGGTGTTGGGACAGCTATGTGGCCAGGGCCAGATAAGGGAAGGTCTCATAAGAAGCTATTGGGAAGCTTTAAGCCAAGGATAGATGTGTTCTGGTTGAGAATTCAGAGATTTGGCTGGCACTCTGTGGATACTTTGTCCTCGAACATGGCCTGCTTGTGAACTGGAAGCACACCACCATCACTGAGCTCACAAGGACGGCAGGATGCCTGCTGATTAAAATATACATCTATGTAGCCGTTACAGAAGACAGCACGGAGGCTCTTCCAACAATCCAGTTCTCTCATTTCTCAGTGGACATTTTGGGGAGATGAAATGAGGGTACCAAGAGGATGTACGCATCCAGTATTTATTCCAACACTCCTAATATCTAACAGACACAATCAACAAATGAATGAAGAAAGCACCGTGTAGACGTACCATGGATTATCATTTAGTCACTAAAACAGAGTGAAGCCCCATTATTAGTGGCAAAGGTTACAGAACTGTAGACTATTACAGGCAGTGGCACCAAATACTGTGTCTTCTCAACCAAACATAGAAGCAAAGACAGTTGATTTCAAAGAAGAGAGAAGAGGTCACTAAGAGATCTAAGATGGATGAGGAGGAAGAGGGGGTGGATTAAGGAAGGTCAGACAGTGATTACTGAAATTCACTGAGATAGAAATAAATGAGATGTTTCTATATACAACAGGGTGAATATTGTCTACAACTTACCACATAATTTCCAGAGGCTGAGGAAAGATTTCCCAGGCTGCAAAAAGAAAGAAACAAATGCTTAAGGAAGCAGAAATGCCAAATGTTCTAATTGGCTCATTACCTATTTTGTGTATACACTCTCCCCTCTAGGTATATGCAAGTATTAAGTGTCAATGCATGTTTTTAAAAGACAGTGTTTGGAGGTCTTCCCAGGTTGGCTGAAGCAGTATCTGCCTTTTCAGTGTGGCCAGGTAGTGAGCTGTGTTAGTAGAGTAGATGCATTAAGGTGAAGAAGATAGAGGGTCACGCACTAACTTCCCCATTCTTGCTCTTCACGAGCATAGGTAGTGAACTGGGCTAGCAGATTTTACAGTGCCAACTCAAATTTGTTTCCATATCCTACTTCTCACTCGATTATTTAATGGAATTCTCCATTTTATACTTATTTTTATTTAATAACCCAATAACTCCCATTTGTGCTGTCTGTGTATTTCTGGGTATGGGGCAATCCCCTGGAGTGTAGTTGACTATCAGGAGCCAGACTTAAAAAAAAAAAAAGAAAAGAAAAGAAAAAAAAAACCAAACCAACAAAAATGGACTCTCTTCCCAGGCAGTTATCAATTGTTCCTAGCTCCTCTGTTAGGGCTGGGTCATCATGTAGCTCTTCCCATTCCATAGTAGAATGTAACTGGGTGACCAGAGCTGCTGAGAGTTCAAAAGTGCAGTGGTTCTATCATGTCCGGTAGACAGTTTCACTCTCAGCCTCCTGACCTCTGGCTCTTACAGTCTTTCAACCTCCATTCTTCTGAAACAGTCCCTGAGCCTTGGGGAGGAGATGTGATATAGACGTCCCATTTGGCTTAACCCTCCACACTCTGTTGTTATTTGAACTTAGATCATGTCTTAGTTAAGGTTACTGTCTAGTGTTCTGTCTAAGACTTGAGACAAGATGAAGGATAAATGGATAATACTAGCACCTCATATTTATTGTGCTGTGTGCCAGCCTTGTCTAAAGTAAGTATCACTCATGGAAGTAAACCATCTCTCATCTCCAAAGCTGTTAATGAGGAGCTTCATTTAGATCAGTGAAAATCTCCAGCTTGGACCACTCCAGTCTCTTCAGTAGGGAAGTACCTGTTCTCACTGGCCAGACTGGGTTTCCTGACTAGTCATTATGGTAAGGAACTCTGGCCCACATGAAGTTCAGCTGCAGCCTATCTGTGAAACCAACATAGAGCCAGTCTGAGTCTTTGGCTACCACTTATATGAGATGAGGTTGGGGATAGTGGTGGTAGTGAATCAAGATTAAGAACAAAAGAATCATGCCCACACAGTCATATTCACAGGCAATTAAATCCAGCAACCATGTTTGCTCCTCACTCTGCCTGGCTTTGAAATGTTATCCTTTGAGTAAACACATTAGTGCCTTTTTCTTTCCTCTTGGCTTCAGTGCACACAGGGCAGAAAGGCCTGCACTGTACTAATTCCTAGTGCCCATCTCTGATGCCACAGAGTGAATAAAGGCAGCATTCAGCTGTTTGGTTGAACTGGGCTTAACATCCATATCTAGAAGGACTTTCATATTAGGATGGCTGACTGTTTAGCTTCATGTGCTCTTAAAGGGTTCAAGCCATGTGTGGCATGGATACCTTGACCTTAGTTTTCTTCCTCTGACAGCTTCCTCCAAAGATAGCCAATCTCATCCCACACCCTGCAAAGCGAGGCTTTGGATGTTTCTCTCTAACGTGCGTCACATTTATCTGGATGACTACTTGATGTGTACATATTGGGAGTGTCACCTCATCATTTTTAAATAGTAGGTCAGAAAGGAGGTCTAGGAATTTTCATTTCTGAGAAGTCCCTAGACACTGTTACTACTGGGACTAAATCTGAGAAGCTCTGAGCTGCCATGGCCTTGTTGTGGGAACAAGATCAGTTGGTTATGGTTTACCTGTGAAATGTCCTTCACATGCTCAATGTGTAAACATTTGATCCTCAGCTGATGGAGTGATTTGGGGGAGGTTGTGAACCTGTAGGAAGTGGAGTCTAGTTGGAGGAAATGGGCTATTAGTGAGTCAGAAGGACACACCTTCAGGGTAAAACCTGCCCCTACTTCCTGCCTAAGTCTTTTCTGTTATTATGTGACATAGGTCCACTTCCATGAGTAAGTCATCTAACCAACATGTCTTCGCCCACAATGGACTATTCTCTCTGTAAGTTTGTAAACACCTGCTATCAATTCAACACAGGGGGAGTTTCCCCCACTATGTTTAGTGTCTACAAACCCAAGAGATCCCTTCCTTATGTGTCCTTGTGTTACAGTATCAGTAAAGACCTATGAAGGAAAAATTATCATATTTCATTTTGGTCAAGACAATGGTATCTCTGGCCTGGGTGGAGACCTAAGAATCCAGTTAGGGTGGATAATCAGTTAGCTAAGGGACCACCCCTCAACAAGGCAGATTCACCTTAAGTCATGCTTAAGAGATAAGAGGAACAATTACCTGTTTTATGAGATAATGTACTTTCTTTCCCAGAATTCCCCCCCCCCCCAGTGCAGTCAGTAACCATGAGTTGTAACTTTCTAATCGTAAGTCCTAACCCCCCCTTCTCTTTTGTCTTTTGGATGCTGGCCAGAGTGTAAGTATGATTTTTCTGGCACTTTCTCTACCCTCCCACCCCCAGCTTTATTGCCAGTCATCTGCTTGTCTACCACGTGGTTAACCACAGACCTAATTTAAATGGCATGGCTTTCTCTTGCCCTCTGTTCAATCTTATCCCTCTGGGCAGCTAGCTGCCTAGATTTATAGCTTGCCTGCTTTGAGATTTTTCTTTTGAATTAGAATAAAATTTCCTCCAGCCTCCTTTCCAATCTGCCTTTAAATTCTTTTATCAATGAGACTAAGAATTCTACGAGGGGGATGCCAATGTTCCTGGTAACATGGGCATTAGTATCTGATAAGGCCTCATCCTTTGTAGAGTAGTTAGCCAGTTAACCAATGTCAAAGGTCATTTTGAGGCCTGACCAGAATCCCTGGAGAATTTAAGAGACATTCTGGCAACATTAGATAGAGTCTTCTGGCAAGATCATTTCTAATGGGATTAGGAAGACAGCTTAACTGGTAGAGCATTTGCTCTGTAAGCATAGAGACCCCAGTTTGAGCTCAGGAAGTGGTGGGAAGTCTAGCAGAGCTGCACCCATTTGTGATTGCAGTGGGGAAAGGTAGAGCCACAAGGATTTCCAGAGTTCACTGGGTTTCCAGCCTCCCCTACACTGTGAGTTCCTGGCCAGTGAGAGAGAGCACCTCAACATAAGGTGGAAAGCACCGGAGGAACAATATCTGAATCTGATCTTTAGCTTTCACATATAGGTACACACATGTGCACACACACCATTTTGCACACGCTCGTGAACACACTCACTCACACACACACAATTGCAAATGGCCCTTCCATCTTTATGACAGTCAGACTCCCACAAGCCCTGAGAGATGGAAGTGCTTATTCCTTTACCCTAGAGAGGACCTGAAGTGGTAACAGCTCCGTCTGTGCCAGTGTGGCCCTCCTCCAGGCTCCCAATGGCTAGTTGTACTATTAGGTGAAAAGCAAGTAGAAAGGGAATGACAGCCACTCCTTCCGCCGGGATTTGAAAATCACCGCTTTCCGTACTTTGGACTCTAAACTTTTGGACACCGAGCTTGCTCTTAATCTAAAGAAAACAGCGAGAGGATTGCAAGGCCTGAATACCTATTAATCAGAGACGAAGAAGAAGGAAAAAAAAAACCCAACTCCATACACACATTATCAGGGGGAAGTTACACCATCCATTATTCTGATGGATCCTAGAGGGAGGTTAAGCATGAGATCAGCCAGAGTTTGGCAAGTGCCACAGTGGGGGTGTGCTGTGCTTTTTTTTTTTAGCCTCAGTAAGGATTAAGAGTGTATCTGACTAAGCAGCTATCTGTTAAAAGTGTAACCCCAAACAGAACCTTACAAAGGGGAGAGAAGGAAGAAAACCAGGAACGGAGGGAAGAGACGATAGAAGACGAGTGTTGTGTTTGCCTCTCTGTCCGGGAAATCCGCCATCTCACCCCATTTCCGGTTCCCATGCTGACCGCAATGGGAGTCATGCCCAATCTTCTGACCTGAGGATTACTCTTACGCAGTGAAAGACACAACCCCCCATTTGTCTGCTTACCTTGATAAGAAGTAAATTTTGTGTTTAATTCCAGATAACTAGAGAAAGTTTTGCTTGAAAATGAGCTAAAACTAGTTTGGCTGGAAATGTTTATAAAAAGCGGAGACGGGCTGACAGGAGTCCGGTGGTGGTTTGTGTCCTTTTTTTTTCTTTTTTCTTTCTTTCAGCGTTTAGATTTTTTTCTGCAACCTGCCTGGCAGTTTTGTGTGCCTTTGGATTTGAGTCAGTGTCTTTTGTATTTTTTGTTTTAGAATCTCTGGCCTCCATAAGTCTTCCTACTACATAGATTTCTAATAAATGGCAAAAGCTCTTAAATCTGTCTGTAGTCTTAGGTCAGATTGGCCAGAAGCCTCACATGGGTGGACATCCACACAAGGTCTTGACTGTCATGTTTATTTGCTTACTTTGGAGGTAGGAGACTGCCCTTTGTCCCGAGGAGTGGATGCAGACGTTTATGACGATCAGCAGTTGAAAGCCAGTGCGAGCTAAGTGGTTGGGCGGGTTGGACTCGAAAGAAGCTGACTGGGACCAAACCCCAGTCAAGGTAGGATGGAATGCTGCTATTGCTGCAGTAGCATTATCATCATCAATACGATTTTCCAAATTATTTTTTAATGGGGCCAGTTTACCTCCTAGTCTGTAACCAAGGTGCGGATCACCTGTCTTCTTCTATTCAGCAGCCATTAGAAATCAGTAAGGTGGAGTTTAGCCCTTTCAACTCTAAATCTGATCTTGAGGTTTTCCAACAGTTACTTTATCCTCCTTCCCCCCACCCCGCTGGAAATTGCCCATTAAACTCTGATTCAGATTACAAAGCTTCAAACGCTTCTATGGCACATGTTGCTCACAGTGCTCCTTCCCTTGAGCCGAGTATTTCAAAGATGTTCTCAGTGTCATTGCTTATAAGAGTGGTTCCAGCACACCTAGATAAAGCATCAAAAACGAAATGCTGTGTTGGGGATAGGTGCATGGATCAGCCAGTGAAAGTGCCTGGGTTGGAAACCCCAGCATCCACATAAGCTGAAATTGGATATACAAGCCAGTTACTCTGTCAGTGCTCCCAGGCCCACCAGCCCAGTACAAAGACAAGCTTCCAACTGATTTTATGAGAGTCTTGTTACAAAGCAGAGAGCAACAGGGAAGACACTAAATAAATGTGCTGCCCTTCTGGCCTCTGTATCAGAGTCACAGTAGGACACACACACACACACACACACACACACACACACCACAACTAGTATACAAAAATACCTTAAAACAGTCCTAGAAATGCTTCACACTTGTACAGCAGACACTTTTCCTCAAGGAGTCATCTCCCCAGCAAACAGAGACTTCTAAATAACCATCCAATACCTCAGAAGTCAAAAGCCTGGGCTGCCTCAGTAAGCTTCTTAACTTAGGGTTTTACAGGACTGAAACAAGGTTTCAGCCAGACTGGATATTCTGGAAAAGTTCACTTTAAGTCGGCTCTGGTTGCTGACAAATTTCTGTTCCTTGCAAGTCTGGAATGGAGCTTACTTTTACGTTACTAGATTTCTTTTCTGATACGTTTTGATGCTTTCCCTCACAAAAATATCTTGGTCTTTGTCTATTTGTTCCTAGAAAAGACTGCTGCTTATGTGCTTTCCTTGTGACTCCCTGCAATGTCAAATGTCCCTTCAAAGCCAGCAATGGAACATCTCCTTTGCATTGACCCCTCCTTGTACTTTTGTGATGTTACAGGGGTCTTTCTCACTCTCTGGTTTGAGGCTGGTTTCAATTGTAGCATCCTCCTGCTTCAATCTCATAGCTGGGCCCACAGGCATGTGGCCTCTAATTGTCTCACAGATTTCTTCACCCCTCACTACCTCCAGGAAACATTCTGCTTTCTCCCCAGTGCCAGTGACTGAGCTGGGCCTCTAGATAGTCTGCTGTAAGGTCTACTCATTAGTGACCTTAATGTCACCTGCAAAGTCTGATTTACCACAGACCCTTGGAAGTAACACCAGAAGGCAAAGCCCAAGAGGCCATCTTAGAATTTCTTTCTTGTATCCTGCTCCTCAGCTTAAAGGGAAACAATGGTTAAACAATCATCTGACTTGAGCAGCTCCTCTGTTTGCAGGAGATGGGAGGGGCAGAGACAGGATTCAAGCTGGTGTATGGACAGTACTCTTCCGGTAGCATGCACACTTTCTTGGCAGGCAAGCCTGCAGACCACACGTGGCATTGTCTGTTGCAGGAAGCCTTACAGGCTTGAGGGGGCATCCAGATGAAATGACATCCAGAAGTCTAACTGAAGAGGCTATGGAACAGACTGAGAAGAGCCTGTCTCCTCTGTCTGACCACTCTGACTTCAACCTCAGTAGACTGCTGTTTGTCTGGAAAGATCAGCTTAGTTCTGGCAAAAGATTCATTCCTTTAACAAGTCAGTAAGTCCATAAACATTCAGTAAGAGTCAGTTTTACTCCAGGCCCTGAATTAGGCATAATACATCATATCTGTCCTTTGAGAGCCTCTAACTAGCAGTAGATAGTCCTGTCCTTTTACTAGATGGCATGAAAAGGAGGAGCAAAAATGAGGTGGGAATGACTAGCGGTGACATTCAGAAATTTGAGTGGTGGCTTCGGCCAAAGGACTTTCATTTCCAAGGTGTGTTCCACCAGAATGTTCTGTGATGATGTGTGTAAATCCACATTGTCCAACACAGAAGCCAGGGACCAGGTGTAGCTATTGAATGGGACTGAGCAGTGTGATGCAGAATGGATTACACTTCATCTAATTTTAATTTTAAATATTAACTGCCACAGGCAACTCCTATATTATACAGCTCAGAAAATACATTCTCCAAAACCATTCACTCCTTTTGTATGTGTGTGTATGTGTTCCTGCACATGTGTTTACATGTGCATGGAGGGTGGGAGACCACATCAAGTGCCTGCGTCCTTCATTCTCCATCTTGGTTTTTTGAGACAGGGTCTCTGGCTGAGCCTTGAGTTCACCAATTTGGCTAATCTGGCTTGTCAGAGGGCTCCAAGTGTCTCTGCTTCCCTTCTATCTCCCCAAGAAGGGGATTATAGAGAGGCACTGTCCTGCCTGGCTTGTTTAAGTAGGTTCTGGGGATTAAATTCAGGTCTGAAAGTTTGCATGACAGGCTCTCAGCTGACTGAGCCACCCCTCCACTCTCCCAGTTGTTCATTCTGTGGGTTACTTTTAATCCCTCTCTGTTCTTCTATTCCTCAACTTCTAAAGTTGTTTAATATCTGAATTAATTCTTCATATAACCTAATTCTCCCTGATTAATTTCCAGTATCAACATTAAGATAATGCCAACCAAACAATTTTTAGAGTGGATTCATAAAGCAAAACTATATGAAATTTATTACTATATTATTACATATAAATATATGAACCACCAACAAATATGCCTGGTGTATAATATTTGTATTTTTAATTTCAATTATGTGTATATGTGTGGTTTTGTATGGACATGCATATAAGTGTCCATAGAGTTCAAAAGAAGGTGTTGGATCCCCTGGAGATGGACAGTTGTGATCCCTTTGACATGGGTGTTAGGAACCAAACTCTGGTCCTCTGCAAGAACAACATATGACCCTAAGCACTAAACCATCTCTTCATCTCTGCAAACAATTTTAAAACAAGCTGTGTAGGTTGGCGGGAAACGTAAGGAGCAGGAAATTATCAGTTGGATGGTGTTGTTTTAATCCCATGTCTGGGTGATCCAAGCAAACGCATATTTTGCTGTTTGAGGAAGGAATGCTGCCAACACTAACCTTCCTCCCCTCTGAGGAAACATGGCAAAGATACTTTCATATCATCTGGTGTAGACCCTTGCTTTAATGCCCTTTTCTGATCTTATCCCCGAACTCACGATTAACTGATTTCTGATATGATCCCAGTTGCAAAGAAAATTATTGCCTGTCACTTGAGTGTTCTCTCAAACCTAGTTCACTAACATTGCTTCTTAAGAATATTCTAGAATAACTTAGAGCTGTTTTGTCTGAACAAAGCCTCCATTTTTTTCAGTTTTGAGAAAAGGTATCCATTTTGCTCCTAGCTTCTATCAAGCCTACCATAGTACTCTTAATAACTATGGAAGTCTTACAGGGTTTTCACCATTTACCCCTCTCAATAGCATTCAAAAATGATTTTTATTTTATATGCATGAGTATTTTGTCTGTCTGTATGTGCAGACATGTGCATCATGTCATACCTTGTTCCCACAGGGACCAGAAGAAGATGTTAGATTCCCTGAAATTGGAGTTATAGACATCATATAGGTACTGGGAACTGAACCTATGCCCTCTGGAAGAGCAATGTGTGATTTTAACCTCTGAGCCATATCTCAAGCTCATCTCCATAGCATTTTGATGCCAAGGACATCAGCAGTAGAGTCCCAGTTCTTCCAGCCAACATTTTCTTGGCTGGTTCTTTTATTAAATATGTTTACAGTGTTGGGAAATAGGCCTGAGATTTTTCTGGACAATAACATGGACTGTATATTAAATCTGTTACTTTGGACTCTAGCCTACATCTTAGTGAGAATGTGCTCTTTGGGCATGGCACCACAGTCAGCTTAATATACAGGTCAAATGAAGAACAGTTGAATGTAACAAGGACTTATAAAGAACTGTGGCTCACCAACACTCTTTAAACATAACTTACCTTTTTAAAAAAAATTTAAAGCATGCACCACAGGATCTTAGATAATATTAAATACAGGCATGTGAAACAATGATAATTATGCCTATATCCTTTGTCCTTCCAAATCCATTTTCAATCATCTGTTGTCTAGAATATTTGCAAATCTATTGAAGAAAAATAGTAATAGGGTTTGAGATTGGCAAATGCTTTACAACTGGTTTGGTGTCCTGATAGTGGAACAATCTGCAATTGTATGAAGATAGCATGGATTTATTTATAAGCACTAGTCCTAAAATCTCCTCAAGATAAATGGTACAAAAGAGCAAACTCTAGGTAGTACAGTTGGCTTGCTTTTGTTTCTGCATTCAGAAGACTTATTGATACCAAGAAATCTCAGCTATCCTCAGATGTGCTTGTGGGTGCTCTGGAAGGATCCTCAAGAAACCATGAAAAAGCAGTTATTTGATGGACCTAGAGATTCATATGTTCATTAATATGAACATATTTATTGTTCAAGAACAATAAATAAAACAGCAGCAGTTTAGAGCCAGAGGCAAGAGAGTCATCACAAGTTCAAGGCAAACCTGCTGCACATAGTGAGCTGTGGACAGCTAAGGCAACATGGGGTGATGCTCTCAAAACACATATAAACAGAACACTCACATAAACATGTAGACAATAACAAAGGATCAAATAAAAATAACCTCTGGGCCCACTTCTCAGAATATTTAAAGACTCTTTTGGAGTATACTCTTCTAGATTTTTTTTTTTAAAAAAACTTATATTGTCATATAATATATAATGCTATCTAATCACCATTTCATGACTTTTTCAAACAAAAAAAACTCACACAAATAAGCACACTTTCATCATTTTACTTTGTTTGAATAAATGTTATTAACCACAAATGCATAGAGTAAATGAAATCCACCCATCTTTAGTAAAATAAGCATTAAAAAAAAAAGAAAAGGCACCTATTTCAAGTGCATGTGCTTTCATGCATCCTCCCTAGTGGTTAGGGACTGCACAGCACTAACCCTTACTGAGCAGTGGTTTCTGACTTCCTAAGGATGGGTTTTTGAGCAAGTGAGCCCTAACCAAGTCATTCCTGGAATTCCATACACAATTGCCACTTCCAGCAGATGGATGTTTAGAATGTTGCCAACATTGAACTGGTACAAATAGTACTGAAATAAGTGAAGATTTAAAACAGTCAAGTCTACACATGCATCCTAATCATAGCGCTTTCTTACCACAAGAACCTAGAAATACAAATCCAGAGTAGAGGGACATAGTGATTTACAGCAAAATTCTTTTCTGAAGAAAGAGTATGCCAGGGCTGAGAAGATGGCTCAGTCCATCAAGCATTTACTGCGTAATCGTGAGGACTCTAGTTCGGATCCCCACAATGGTGCTTTACCTACACAGCAGCACACATCTGTAATCCCAGAGTTTCTGCATTGAGGCGGGAGACAGAGACAAGAATCCCTGGAACCTTGCTAGCCAGCCAGCCTCCTATGCATGTGTCTTAGTTTGTCTCCCTGATGCTATTATGAAACACCGACCAAAAGCCTATTGAGGTTGGGGTAGGAAAGGATTTATTTAGCTTACACTTCCACATCACTGAGAGAAATCAGGGCAGGAACTCAAGCAAGAGCAGAGGCAGGACCCAGGAAGGAAGCTGCTTACTGGCTAGAAGCTAGCTTTCCTATACTACGTAGGACCACCTGGCCAGGGCTATTACTGCTCATAGTGTTCTGGTCTTTCCCACATCAATCATGAAGCAACAAAGTGCTCAGCTGATATACCTACAGACCAATCTGATAGACGCAGTTCTTCAGTTAAGGTTCTCTCTTCCCAAGTGACTCTGATTTGTGTCAAGTTGAGCATAACGCAGACAAAACCAGTAAGAGAACCTGTTTCAAGCAAGGTGAAACCTATACTCTTCTGTCTCCATTGCCATCTCTCTCTGTCTCTCTGTCTCGGTCTCTCTCTCTCTCTCTCTCTCTCTGTGTGTGTATATGTTTGTGTATGTGCATACATGTGCATGTGTGTAAGTGTGGGTGCATATATGTGCCTTGGAACTTGTGTGATTAAATGACAACATGGAATGTCTTTCCATATGTGTCTGATTTGGAAGCGGTATCTACAAGAAAATTGGTCATTACCCCATGTGCATTTACCACAGGAGAAAGTGTCAAGAGGAACTATGAGCAGAGCCAGTGGTAGAATTCCTTTCTCTGAATGAGGAATCCCACATTCCCCAGCTTTCTCCAGTAGTTGGTGGGAGTGTTTATGCATTGTGTTATCCTGAATTCCTTGAGCCACAGTGTCCAAAAAGAGACTCAAACTTAAGTAAAAATCATTGCTTATTAACCCTGAACCCAGGAAGTTTCAGTGAGGATGTTGTGCCATGTCAGGATGGATCAGAGGTCCAAACAATCCCATTAGAACCCCGGCTTTGCCACATGCCTGCCTTTATCCCTATCCCTGGAGGAGGATCCCAAGTTCAAGATCATCTTTGGCTACAGAGTGAGTTCAAGGCCAACCTGGGCTTCAAGGAAGCCTGAGCTATGTAGATCCTTGTCTCCAAAAGGCAAAAACAAACACACAAAACAAAGGAAAGCAACAACCACCACCTTGACCCTCTCGCCCTGTATCCACTGACTGAGTAGCTGCCAGTTGATTCTTCCACACGATTGTCCAGGCTATCTTCACACCAGCACACAATTTCCCCAGAGACGAGTGAGTTAAGTTGGCAGGGCTCTAAGATAGTCTGTCTGGCCAGGGAAGTGGATACACAGGACTGATCATGCATTCTCCCCTGGGACATAACTCACACAGAACCCAGAGGAGGGAGAGAGGGAGATTTTTACAGAAGTACAAAGGATATGGGAACTGAGTTACCAAAAAAACAGTTTTTTAAAAAGGAAGAAAGAACAAATATTCTTTGTTCTATGTTTTCCCTTCCTTCTGCCTCCCTGAGCAGTTGCAGGATATAGATTTTTGGGTTTGTTTTGTTTTGAAGGTGGTATGGTGAATTAGGACATCCTAAAATGTGCTTGGCTTTAAACTACAGAGGGGACAGAAGGGAATTTCCTCACTCCATGAAGGGTCCAGAGGGATACCTAGGTTTGCCTAGGCATTATAGCTAGTTAACATGGCTTTAGAGAGACAGCCAGGAAGGCTTGCCTAAGAGCAGCCAGGCTAGCTGAGTTCAGAGTAGAAAGCAGTGCATAGACATATCTCACTAATCTCCTAGAGTGAAGACTGTTATCTGCCTCAGTGTAGAAGCTCAAGGAATGACTTGCATTGGCCAGCCCCACCAAGCACTTGGGGATGGAAGGAGGACTAGTTAGTAAGAACAACTGGAGAATTATGGTCTGAAACTTTGTAAAGAACGAATTTGGCAGTATGCAGAGGAGGCTCTGTGTCTAAGAACACTTCCTGTTATTGCAGAGGACCTGAGTTGTGTTGCCAGCACCCACATCATAGCTGACAACCATGCTCAAGCCTACATCCTGGGCATCTGGTATGTCTTCTGACACAGACCACATGCAAACATGCAGACAGAACATTCATGCATATATATTTTTTAAAAAGAAATTTTCCATGCTTCTTTTTTAAACCTCTCAGGGAGCTGACTAGGGTAAAGGTTTTGCTAACTCCATGTTCCATTCCAATCCAAACACAATGTTTGTATTTTACAAAACATCTTACAGTAGACTTGGTACACACCTGTAATTTCAATATAAGAAAGTAGAGAGGCAGGAGGGTCAGGAGTTCATGATCATTTTCAGCTACATGGCAAGCTCTGGGTAAACCTGGGATGCACATGATTATGGTATATTTTATGAAGAAAAGACAGTTTATGAATGAGCAGTCAATCACAGGAAACTGATGGGTGTGTCAGTTGGTCAGTGGATTGCCAGAGCATCACTTTCCTCACCCATGACTCCTCTTAGCCATCACGAATGGTGTGGGCTGCCTGAGAATGTAGATATTAAAGACGTAAGCTCCTAAAATGCTTATTGGCTCTTGTTAGGGTATTGACAGACAGGCAAAGAGACTAGGGAAACATAAGTTATTGTGGGCAAAATCCACCTCATCACTTATGTCTGTTAGTAAGGTTTCACGGAAACACAGATGTGCTCACTCTGCCTCCAGTCAGCAGTGAAGTGTTACAAGACAAAGCCCTCCCCCCTTTATTTCAAGGCAAATCTCACCATGACTGGACCTTTCATGAAAGATTTCCAATTCCTGATGCTGACCCTAGCATCCACTTTAGAATATAGGGATGGTGATGATAGTGGGGGAACACATCCCTAAAGGAGGCAAAATTAAGGCGGAAACACAAGGGCATTCACTAAGTAAGGCTTAGGAATGGAAGAAGTCAAGGCAGAGGATCTCCTTGTGCCCACACAGGGAATGAAGAGAGCATGAAGAGCTGGCAAGACTGCAGGACATGCTAGGCTACTTAGCAATGAGGCTAGAGTCACTTGAGCATCCACAAGTCTGGAGGATCCCTCAGCATTCCTTATAAGACTGAGGCTCTTCAGGCTTGTTTCTTTGATAGTTCACTCTGTAGGAAAGTGCTAGACGACTCTAACTAGAAGCACTTTCTTTTCCTTTAGCTCTCTCTTCTTCCACTTCTGAAAATATTTAGCCTCTTGGAAGCAGGCCAATATAAACATCCAGAGTAATGGAGCATGGCCCTGGTGGCCTGGGGTTACCCATGTGACCTCATGGTTCCTCTGTGTTATGTTGGTCTGGCAGTGGAAGAAGGAAGTCACTCGTAGAAGACTAAGGGACTGAGTGACAGATTCTTTTCCATACCTGTGACGTCCTGGACTCAACTGTCTTTTAATACTGAGGTGTAGGCTGTCTGGCTTCCTGAGGCAGGAATGCATCCTGCCTGCTTCTAGAGCCCAGTGTGGGAGCTGGAAAGGGGGAGGTTCAGGAGGTGATCTCTCCACTTGGCACTTACAGCCCCCTCAGTCTGCAGATGGGAATTTGAGTGGCAGTAATTGGATAAACAGTTTAATTTATTGGTAACAAAAGAACTGAGTCTAACACAAAGAATCGTATTGCCCTTTTCTCAAAGTGACTTTCCTTTCTATGCATTCTGATCTAGCAAGGCCACTGGGGATGTAGCAGAATAGACAGGATTGATTTTGTCTGGAAAGAGGGTCAGACTATCAGAAGAAAATTTAATAATCATGTGGTGAAAGGCACACAGAAAAGTAGAGAGACATCAAATCTGGGGAAGAGAGCATCAAGGGGAAGACAAAGAGAAGAAAGAGAGTACCTTGTATTTGTTTGAGGGGGAGGTATGCTTTGATGCTCTGTTTAATAGCTCTCCCATATCTTCAGTTTAGGCTTAGAACATTCTTATATGAATTTGGGGCTTGTCGCCTAGTCTTTACTTAAAGGAACAAAACAATCTTGCTACAGGGATATTTTTGGTTTCTTTACTCATAAAATTACTGACTTGAAAAATTGCTAAAACTACTTCCAAACTTAAAATTCATGAAAATCTATTCTTGGAGTCTTTCATTTTTCTCAGCTTCCTGGAGAGAAATCTTACACACAGGAGTTTTAAGTCCACACAGGTCATAGCAGCTAAGCTCCACTCAGTGCATGTAGGTAGACAGAACCTTCCTTTCACCGTCTACTCTCTCCTGTTTTTATAGGAAGGCCTCTACCTAACTATGTGGTTCTGATAAACCCTGGAAAATGTTCAATAATAATTGAAATGTCAGGCAATATGGATTTGAATACTATCCCAAAGCCAGGAGACAGTTTGAATCCCAAGAAAATGGACATTCAGAGTGGTGAGGATGCAAAGATTTCTCCTCTCTAGTCAAGTCTTGCCATAGCTACAAGCTGGTGGACAGTCGAAGTTAAACTCTGGTATACATTAAACCTATATTCATGCCTCTGATGGGAAGTCAGTAGCTTGGAAGTGGAGAGAGGAAGGAATTCATGAACATTGCCCAATGATGCTCTCTCTAACATCTGCAAGCAAGGGAAAGAACAACTATACACAGTAAAGCCCCTCAGAGTTGACTGTAACCAATCCCCAGGACCTCTTGCCTCCTCATGAAGACTTCACATGATAAAACTGTTTGTTCTTTTATGCACTGCTTTCTCACTCAGTAGATGGAAGTATAGCAAACAATTCAGCCTGCCTGAGAAATCATTTGCATACGTGAGCTGGCTTTAGAGGTGATTGAAGCTCAAACTCCATCCTTCCTGTCTCTTTCTTCTGACTTTATAGACCGTCTACATCCTTTCAAAATTCATTTCTTGAAACCTAATCTTCAATGTGATAGTATAAGAATTGGAGCCTCTTAGGAAGCCAGTCTCTTAGGATGCTCCAGGATCCTCTAGCCCTTCTGCCATGTAAGGACATGTAGAAAGGACTAGTGTAAGGACCGCTTGTGAGGGACTAGTGCTCTTCACACACCAACTCTGCTGACCCATTGATTCCCAACAGGCTTCAGATCTGAGAGCTGAGGTGAAGTGGGCAGGATTGAGCTGTATCCCCCACACACCATCTAGGCCAGTGGTTCTCAGCCTATGGTTTGTGACCCCTTTTGGGAGGTTGAATGACCCTTTCACAGGAGTTACATATCAGATATCCCACACATCAGATATCTTCATTACAATTCATAACAGTATCAAAATTACAGTTATGAAGTAGCAACAAAAATAATTTTAGGGCTGGGGTCCACACCATGAGGAACTGTATTGAAGGGTCGCAGCATTAGGAAGGTTGAGAAGCTCTGGTCTGGGTGAAACTTGAACTAGTGATTTTCCTTTTCTGTCCTATTTCTGTCATCTGCAACATAATGAGAGTGAATGCTCTTAGCTTCACAGGGCTGTTCAGTTGAGTCAGTCAGATGGCCTCCAGAACGGGCTCGGCCTCATCACACCTCAGGATTAGAACTCAATCCCACAAACCGTATATCCTGCCCACAGTAACAGTAACACTTAATCTTACAATTGAGGCGGAGAGGCACACAGGAGCAGAAAGAGACAAAAAGCAAAACAAAACAAAAAAACCCCAAATAATTCATAGGATGAGATTGGAAAAGAATAGAGAAGTAGATTGTGGATGAGAGATTTTCGTTGAATAAATGTTTGCTAAGTGTAAACCGTGTACTGCAGGCACAATGATAGTGGGTTATAAGGGACAATGGAAGTGCATATGTGACTAATACTCATAAGAACAAAACCCTTAGGGAGGAGAATGAGGAAATGATGTTAAAGTATAAGAAAAATAAAGCTAGGAAGTTGCAGAGAGAAGTGTAGGCATTTAGACGGTGTACAAGTTGGCATTCAAGCCTTTGCTCTCAAAGTCGTATTGCGGTGTGTGTGTGCCATTGGACACGTCCATGCCTAGTTAAACGCTACTCAGTGTGTGTGTGTGTGTGTGTGTGTGTGTGTGAGAGAGAGAGAGAGAGAGAGAGAGAGAGAGAGAGAGAGAGAGAGAGAAGAGATGGATACGGGAGGAGACCTGTCTGCCACTGTGTTCGAGGTCAGTGGAGGTGGGTGTCAGTCCTTGCCTTCCTCCTGGTATGAGACAGGGGATGTTCGTTGGCTGTTGTACTTGCCAAGCTAGCTGGCTAGCTGCTTCCAGGGATTCTCCTGTTGCTGCCTCCCATGTCTGTGCAAGAGTGCTGGTATTACAGAAGCTGCCAGCATTAAGTGGGTTCTGGATGCTTGAACTTA
Source organism: Rhynchomys soricoides (assembly GCA_019843965.1). Lineage (NCBI taxonomy): Eukaryota > Metazoa > Chordata > Mammalia > Rodentia > Muridae > Rhynchomys > Rhynchomys soricoides. Next base: position 2,121,212 of record JADRCH010000186.1, read on the forward strand.
AGTCCTCACATGTATACAGCAAGCAACTTACCCATGGAGTCATCCCTCTTCCTGGGTCTCTGAATCTTTCCTAAGAATTACAGTATTGTCTGTGCATGCCAGAAACTGCTTTCATTATTTAGTTTGGATATGTGTGCTGATTAGATTTCCCTTGCAGTTTGTGTGGACACAGCACTTCTTTAGCTCACGACTCAACTAAAGAACCTCAAATGGCATTTGCATACAGCACCAAGCAGCCCTGTGCTTACAAACACAGATGCAGAGAAATGATGAAATCAACAACTATTTACTTCTGCTTCCCAGCACATGACTGCTACATGGTTTTGATGGAGACCAAACAGAGGGATTTCAACAAAACACCAGGAGGTGCAGCTGTGTTTCCAAGCACTGCACAGCATTTGAATAATTCAGAGTTTACATTAAGTACCTGTTAGTATTAACAAGGTACAAAATAAACTGTTTACTGATGATACCTGAGTCTGCACATAGGATAACCACTTTTTAGCAACTCATGTTTTATGCCAGCGGGGCAAGCAATCACAGCCAACATGCCTGAGATCTGTGACCTGTTCATCTTTCTAAGGGGACAGATATACGTGAACATCAGAATTTGGTTAGAATTTGGTTCAGAAACAAGCTGAGGGTACAGCTTCCAGTTGAGGGGGTAGATTCTTCATTCCCGCTGTACAAACACTAAGGATATTTTTTTCAACTTCTTTAGCAGGAAGATAAAGGAAATTTGCTGTTTCGAGATGATCATTTGGTATGACTGATATATAATGTCTATATCAAATAGAAGCCTAGGAAAGGGCTGGTGATATAGAGTGGGATCTGTGGCTTGGAAACAGGCTCTGCTGGTCACACTCTAATACTGAAGACATCAGTTGGAGTTCCAGTTTCTAGTGTAGGAACAAAGCTGGATCACCCGCAGCTGGGCATACTGCTTGAAGAATGGTCTATCCCATGGACTCTTTCCATGTTCAGAAAAGGACAAGTCTGTGGTGCCCTTCCTTGAACTTTGTCCTCCAGTCTGGGGTGAGCAACTAACCAAGTTATGGCTAGTGAACCACTCCTGGGTTTTTCTTTTTCTTTTTCCTCTTTTGATTGAGCAGGATAGAGGTTCTAGAATATATGTCAGGTCTCATTATCTGTGGGTGACATCTACTCATCACTGAAAACTGCCATAAATCTATTGGATTCTTCTTGCTGGTGAATTGCTAGAAAATGCTAGAGTGTTTGATTCTGGCCCGGCTCTAGCTTCATAGAAGATACCAGACCGGGTAGGGCCAAATTTGTTCATTTTTGTCCCAGAACAAGGATGGTCAGGAAGCTGTGTGAGGCCAGGGCCTGGGGGGGGGGGCGTGGTGTGCAGAAGACAAGGGGTGCAGTAAGCATGGCCCCACAAAGCATGAACAAAAGGCAGTCTATATTTTACCAAATATGAGTTTCAGGGAAAGATCTCTTCTGACCTGCAAGTTACAACAGAGGTGAGATGGCAAAGATAGAGGCGTGCTTTGCATTTCAAAGCCAGTGAGCCTGGAACATCTGATCTTACTGCTGAATTTGGAAAGGAAAAAGAAAATACCTTTCCAGAATCAGGATAACAGAAAGAAAGAAAGAAAGAAAGAAAGAAAGAAAGAAAGAAAGAAAGA
>JADRCH010000186.1:2122873-2172273 GCA_019843965.1 Rhynchomys soricoides
AGAAAGAAAGAAAGAAAGAAAGAAAGAAAGAAAGAAAGAAAGAAAGAAAGAAAGAACCGATGAAGATGGTTTCAGAACTGCATTGAAACAGCCCAGAGAAAGCCGAGGTGAAACACGGGCACGTATGTGCACATGAAAGTAGACATGTATATATGTACGGACACTTCTTTTTAGGACATAGACTCAAATCTTCAGTCGGCTACCAGCAGACTGTGGGGCTTTGGCTAAGGTATATAACCTCTCTTAACTTCAGTTTCTGCATTGGTAACAGTCAACTTCATACTGTGATGTTCTTACCACTAAGCACTGCCTCTACTCTGGCTGCTGCTGTGTACTAGGTGCCCACTATTAAGCAATAGCTTCCAAATCATATTAAATATTTTATGCTCACAGGTAGCAAAATTGGTTTTGTATTCCCAGTGACAACTTAGAGTGTTGACAATGGCTGTTGAGACTGACTGGTCTAGACGGGAAAGAACAGCAGGATTGAATACAGATGTTCACTGCTGACACGGAATACGGGGTGTACCAAAACAATTCAAGTAGAAAGGTCTCTTAGTTTGAGGTGACTAGATTTCCCTGCTGCCTGTGAGCTAGATACCTTGAGATCATTCTCTGTTTGCTCTGCGCTTCATTTTCCCCCAACATTAAATAAATAAGCAACATTCTAAAGATTGCTTAAATTCTATGATTGCTAAAGTCTCTTTAAATGTGTACATTTTTATCTGAGAAGTCCTGCTCACTGTTTCACAAGTTTAGAACACTAACCAATGAAAACAGTGACTCCATCCACACAGGGAAAACTGTCCTGTAGTTAACATCCTCAAGAGCATGACAGTTTAAATAAGAGGAGGGCCAGTGAATGGCTCAGTGGTAAAGCTGCTTGCTGCACAAGCCTGGAGAGCTGAGTTCAATCCTCACATTTGACATAAAAGTGGGGTAGAGAACCGACTTCACAAAGTTGTTCTCTGGCTCCCACATCTCTCTCACACAATGATAATAAGCAAAATAGCAGTAAGAATAGCTTGAGTATCATCATCATCATCAACATCATCACCACCATCATAGCTTTTCTAGCAGTGGGGACACAGCACTGGGTTGGGGTGGGGCAGGATAAACTTGTATATAATCAGCCCTCCATAAGCCTGGATTTCTCATCTTCATTTCCAACCAACTGCAGAGCAAAAAACGTCACAAGAAATAGTTGTACCTGGAGTGAACATGTTCATTTCATTGATGTTTGCCATTATTCTCTGACAATACAACATTTGCATAGAATGTATATTGTATTCACTATTATAAATAATGTACTGATGACTAGATGTACAGAAAAGGATGTGCACATGTCATATGCAGACTCTAGCATTTTGTATAAGAAATTTGATTATTCCTAAGAGTTTGTTAGTGCTGCTGTCCTGAAACCATTTCTCCCTGGATAACAAGGGATTGATATTCAGAGATGTTTCAGATAAAGTTAGTAATAAACTGATCCATAAATTAATAAATTAATCTTTTATCTTGTATTACAATATAATCCAGGCTGGCCTTAGGATTCCAATTCTCCTGTCCTTCCCTCTAGTTACAGACGTTACCAGCATTGTTCTTGGCAGATTGCCTAGCATCCCCACTCCCAGCCTCAAACCATAATTTGAGAGGATCAAAAGTGGGGAAATTACAGAGAGGGAGAGTGGGATTATATGGCCAGATCAGCAACTAGACCAGGCAGTGGATGCTACTGTAGGGAAAGCAGTGGGCTCTCCCCTCTCACCTAGGGTAAGCAAGTTCCAACCAATTCAGTTGAACTCTAGTTGACCGGTTGTTTTTGTGCTGTGAGATCAAAACGGTTTTTTACTATTTTTAAGTGGTTCAGATAAGGACATGGGGAACCAAAAATATATTTTATAATATGTGAAAAGTAACTTGGATTCGAGCTACCATGTCCTTCTCTGTAATATTACTGACCACAGTATTCATGCATCCTCTGAGGCTACCCTGGATCTACAGAGGCAGAGCATACAAGCTATGGTGGTATGTTATGTGACTCAAAAACCCTGCGATTTTTATAATTTGGAGCTTAGGGATGACATTTGCTAACCCTGGTCTACCCACAGGCTGGTGGAGAGGGGCATCATGGGCCTTTAGAGAACTTTGGAAAATGTTCGCTATGTTTGGAAGGTGAGGAGTACTGGAGTCTGAGTGACCCAAGACCCAAGAGTCTTCTTTTGTACCTGTGTAGGGAGGAAGGACATGTGGCTGCCTTTCTAGAATTCTTGGGCAACTGAATATACTAAGACTTTGCAAGGATCTATATAGGATGGAGAGGAAGCATGGGTTAGGGGGTTTGCAGATTCCTTGGAGGCAGCTCAGATGGAGGGAAGAAACCTTGGGTGGTGGTGGCTGGAGTACAGCATCCTGGGGAGAAGCATGGGTGGTGGGGAGGAGGGTTAGGGGAGCACTCTGCCTGAGGCCCTGCAGCAGGAAGCATCCCACTTGGAGCCCTGATGCTCTGCTTCTCTGCCAGCCCAGGAGGTGTGCAGCTAATTAACAGAGTTTTCTGTCCAGCTGCGGTAGAACAATGAACGTAGGGAAGGCAAGGAGGAGGGTGAGCAGCAGGAAAGGCAGTGTGCTGTATCCATTTTCTCCAATTATCTGCAAACTATCTTCACACATGTAACTTCATAGAAATCCTGAGCAAAGGAGCCCTGCTCACCCAATATAACATACACATTCCTTGTCAAGTGGCTTTTCTTTTCAGAGAACACATCCTTATTATTAATTCTGTATCGCCACCCTTCTATGAGACTGGTGTGAATATTCCCATTTCGCAGGGAAACAAACCAAACCAAACCAAACCACACAGGTTGCTAAATCAGAGGCCATAGTTTTCAAGCAAGAATAAAGTTAACTCTATTTCCGACAATCTGTTTTACAACGTCTGTTTGTAACTCTGTGTGTATCTTTGTGGCTGTTTCATCATGGGAGTGATCTCAATACTGTATTTGTGTCTGGAATCCACACATCACATGACAGTAGTGTTTACCAAGTGCCATTTATCTGCATGTGATCTTAGGAAATTAGGGTTTCCAGGGGAAATACAAACTGTCATGAAGTCAATCAGCAGGGCATTCAAACTATATCTGAAGTTGTGGGGATGGGGAGATGGCTCAGTTGGTAAAGTACTTGACATGTATGCTTAAGAGTAGGAGTCCAGATCTCTTGGGTTCACTTGAAAAGCTAGGTGTGGCAGGTCACAGCTGTGATTCTGTTTCTGGGCAGCATGGACACAGATCAGTCCCTAGAACTGTCTGGCCGCTCAGCCCGGTCAAACTGGTAAACTCAGGCTTAGTTAGAGATCCTGTGTGTAAAAACACTTAAGACCTCTGGCCTCTACACGCTTTTTATTCATATACATACATGTACGTGCATGAAAATGTACACACAAATATGCCACACACATGTGCACACACATGTATACACACACACACTATATTGTTCACCTGATATTACAGTAGTATCTTGCAGTAATAAGCAAGTCAGAGCATTGGGGAAATTTGGAGTTGTTCAAACAATTTTATATATACTATGCTATTTAACAGGATCCTTATAAACAGCTTCCAGAAACAGAAGAAAACATTGTGGTCTCTGTCTTTCAGAAGAGCTTGTACATGCTGTGGTTGATAAAAAGTGTCATTCAAAGAGTATTTGTTGAACGAATGACTGAGCCCCTGTATGAAGAGTATAAGATACTAATGCGATGGCCTTCATTACGTGATGAGATTAACAGCCTTTGCACCTCCATCCTTGCACTCATTATTTCCCAATATAACGTTGAATTCATTACCCCATGGATAATGGAGGTGTGGATATACAAGCAAGATTTTTTGCTATTCTGTGACAGAAGAGTCACATTCTAAGCAAAAATTGTACTTTAAGTAGCATTTTGTACTGGCTGGTTTTGTGTGTCCACTTGACACAAGCTGGAGTCATCACAGAGAAAGGAACTTCAGTTGAGGAAATGCCTCCATGAGATCCAGCTGTAAGGCATTTTCTCAATTAGTGATCAAGGGAGGAGGGCCCATTGTGGGTGGTACCATCCCTGGGCTGGTGGTCTTGGGTTCTATAAGAAAGCCAGCTGAGTAAGGCAGGAGAAGCAAACCAGTAAGAAACATCCCTCCATGGACTCTGCATCAGCTCCTGCTTCCTGACCTGCTTGAGTTCCAGTCCTGACCTCCTTTGGTGATGAATAGCAGTGTGGAAGTGTAAGCTGAATAAACCCTTTCCTCCTCAACTTGCATCTTGGTCATGATGTTTCATGCAGGAATAGAAACCCTGACTAAGACAAATTGGTACCAGCATAGTGGGGTATTCCTATGACAACCTGACCATGTTTTGGGGAGGACTGTGGAAGGACTTTGGAACTTTGAGCTAGAAGAGCCACTGGGATGGTAAGAGCTCTGCGGGAGCTTGGGAGATAATGTTGAGATGGAGGCCTGGCTTGTGAAATTTCAGACTCTTGTGAATTAAAGACTCTTATCAGGGTTGTTGCTATTTTGATTGTGAAGATTCTGTGGTTTTGGTTAGCTGAGGCTGAAGAATCAGCTGTGATTAACAAGATACCAGAACTACTAAAGTGAAACCTTTGTATTACTGGGACTATTGATGCTGGTTAGCTGGAGCTAAAAAATTAGCAGTGATTAAGAAGAGACCAGCATCATTGAGGTGACGACTTCTGGGAAGTGTTTCCTGAGAACACAAAGAGATTGTGTTCCAGAGATAGCCAAGGTTGTACCTTGTGCTGTAGCTGGACTTGGTAATGTATAAGAGTCACCCAGGTGGTATTGGTTTTGAAGGCACGAAGGGGTCATGAAGAGCAGCTGAGGTTGGGCACTGTGAGAGGCCATGGGAGGCCACTGGTGAACATGCAGCCTCAGTTGCAGTTAATGGCCCAGGACTGAAGGGGTCATGAAAAGGATTTGAGGCCTGGCACTGTGAAGAGAGTCTATGAGAGGCTATTGGTGAAGCCTAGTTGCAGTGGAAGACAACTGTTTTGGAGATGCCAGTACCATGAGATGACCACCAAGAACAGCAGCAGCAGTACAGTACAGGCAGCTGGAGCCTAGAAGACAAGGTGTGTGTTACAAAGGGCAGAGCTGGAGAAGTAAGTCAAGCCCTTGGAGGAGCCCAGAAGATCATGAGTGGATCCCAGACGTTGGAAGGTTGGAGTTTGATTTTGCTTTTGATTGTGACTGTGCCCTGATATTTTCCCTCTTGAAGGAAGAAAGTATCTTAGTGGCACCCACAGCTAAGAGACTTTTAATTGTAAAAAAGACTTTAAATTTTAAAAGAGATTGGATATTTTAAAGGGATCGAAATTTTAATATGTAAGAATTTGCAAAGACTGTGGGACTTTTAAAGTTATTTAGATCTTGGGGATGAATAAGAAAGTAAGGGTCAAGGCTTAATAGTGATGTGTTTGTGTGTCAAGTTGACAAGGGGTCAATTGTACTGGCTGGTTTTGTGTGTCAACTGGAAACAAGCTGGAGTCATCACAGAGAAAGGAGCTTCAGTTGAGGAAATGCCTCCATGAGATCCAGCTATAAGATATTTTCTCAATTAGTGACCAAGGGGAGAGGGCCCATTGTGGGTGGTGCCATCCTGGGCTGGTGGTCTTGGATTCTATTAAGAGAGCAAGCTGAGCAAGCCAGGGGAAACAAGCCAGTGAGTAACATCCCTCCATGGCCTCTGCATGAGCTCCTGTATCCTGACCTGCTTGAGTTCCAGTCCTGACCTCCTTTGGTGATGAATAGCAATTTGGAAATGTAAGCTGAATAAATGTTTTCCCCCAACTTTCATCTTGGTCATAATGTTTTGTGCAGTAATAGAAACCCTGACTAAGATACATTTTGAACTAATTGTAGTTGAGACTATTTTTTAACTTTGTGAGCAGAATTGCGGTAAAAACATGGGGATCAAAATCTAGTGCTTTCCCTGTATTTCTGTGAAGACCATTTCCATTCCCTCTGTGGCTTTCAGTAGCCATGTGGCTTTGTATACGGCATTGTCTTTGTTCTAAAATGGCCATGTAAAACTACCATCTAACTTAAATCACTATCAAGGGCTTAAATAGAGCCAAATCCTACGCCTAGCCTAGAAGAGACATTTGCACACTGGCCATCCTTTTATTTAAAGTGAACAACTGATGGCTTGATCCCTTTGGTTCACTGTGATTTGTCCAGATGACATTCAGTAGGATAGTCTGTTATAGGGAAAGAACTGGATTCTACTGTTCTGTTCAGATGAAAAGATGACAGACTCGGGTTATATGCAGGCCTCTTAAATGATTGAGAAGCCATTGTCTAAAGCAACAAACAACTCAGGAAATTACCCAAATCAGTGAAAAACCTGAGGGCCTGTTAGAGCTACAGTTTGATTTCTATATTCAACCTAGAATTTGTAGATTTATCTTAAAAATTCCAACTGAAGAGACTCCCAAAACATTATAGGCTATTGTTGTTGCCCATAGTTGCTCTGAAGATTGAAGAAGATCCAATTGCTAAAGACACCACTGGCTTCAGACACAGGACTCCAAGGAATAGAGCTGTATCTGATCCAGAGTCTCCTCTCATCTATGACACCTATGGACTGCACCAATGACTTGCCTAGCATGGTAACTCTAAGGGTGTAATAGTGGCCCACATATATTTGTGTTAACCAATAGCTCTCTAATTGGACTTAAGGCTTCTGAACAAGAGGGGAATTATGGCTGGTAATGAAAGACCTGCCAAAAACATGAGTGAAGCCCTTTTAAAAAAATATTAATGATATTAAATGTGTATAAATGAATTTTCATTTGTCCAAGTCCAAATTTAGGCAGATTTTGCTATTCACACTCGAAAGTACTGATCCTCCTGCAGGGTGAAGGGTCTGGGTGGTTAGAACTGAGATCAGAAACATTTTTAAAGGCTCTTTCATCACATTTGCTCCCAAATAAATTGAGTTCGGTGAATAAATTAGATCCAACTAAAACCTGAAAATTTCCCCACATCAATTAATTAATCATGGATTCAATGTCTGAGGTGAAAGCAAATGGATAGAAAACTGCTGTTTAACAGGTGAAAAAACAACTTTAAAAAGCTACAGACGAGCATCTCCCTGGAGAGACCGTGGGTGCTTTTTCCCTCAGCAAATAGGATTCTGTTCTAAATTCAACATTTCTTTATGTCATCAGGTTCTTTGTAAATTTCCTATGAAAATAAATTGGCAGTCTGTGTCTTATTTTCTCTGGTTGCCCATCATTCTCAAAGAACTATGTGTGTCACTGGGTGACTGCATGCTTACCCCTGTGCAAGCATTTCTCTTTCTGTTAAGCTTCCTGACCACTCCATTTGCCTTTCAGCAGAGAGTGTACATCTTTTTATTCTAGTCCTACTCTGCACCCTTCTACCCAGCACATGGTAGGTAGACAAATAATGCCTTTGAATTGAACCAAAATGCTTACACATTTCCTGCTATGAAAGCCCAGGTTTGGCAGTGTTGGAGTTAAATAGAAATCAATGGGAAGGGAGAGAAGTTATCAGCACCATTTCACGCATGGATGGTATGGGAGATAAACCTCCCACTATTTGGAAGTATTTGAACTTCTCTGAGTAGAAAGCCCAATTAGAATTCTCCACACTAATATTATTTGGTCACAGATCCCTTTATTTCCTTTAATGTCACATTCCTCTTGGAGTGTTTCATGCCATAAAACACATGGTCCAGGAGTCTGTGGTGAATTGAATATCCTCCAGTCTCCCTTTGCTCTGACTTGTCCTATCCTCTCCAGTTGTTTTGTGGTCACACGTCTCTAGCATGAACTGAAGCATCCCTCAGTTATGAAACACTTCCATCCCACAGGCTTCAGGGCATATATTTACCTCTGGTCCAAACAGAGAGAGCTCCCCTCTGTGCACACTCAGAACAGTCCAGCAGCTGCTCTGGGGTGATCCCTATTGAAACAGCCAACATTTAAGATGGTACAAATGCTTTCCTCTGGAGCCTGAAAGCTCCAGGAGACCTCACATGGCCCCTTCTGGATGTTTCAGTTCTCTACTCCCATTTGTTGTGGGTCAGAAATGCTATTCCTTTTCAAATGCTGGCCTGGGAAATCACTTGGATAGGATCCCGATGGCCTGATGCTGCATACTTGGCTGGCTTGGACTTCCTGCTCTGCTGATGATACCATGCAGCAGGAGCAGAAAATGAGGCTGGGTAATTCAGTCACCCTGGTCTTGGGCAATTTTCATAATTCATTAAGAATGTAAAATAATATTGCTTCACATCTATCTTCCTCCCCACGTCCCCATTCATTCATTTATCCACATATGGATTACCCTGGAGCCAGCTTTCACACTGCAGTTGGGTTCATAGCCCTTGGAGCTGCATAGTGAGCAGCTCATTCATAGCATCATGGATCATCAGACTCTAACATTCACTGCCCTTGTATTATATTCCACAAATAATCACTATGGCAATTTCATAACTATTTTTATGAAACCTTTCTGTGTGTTGTCTATGCATGAAGAACTCGGTTTCAGAAACCATTGTGGAGAAGTTAGATAATGTCTAACAAATGTCGAGAGAAAGGGAAGATCTGTAGTAAATGAGGACCATTTGTAGGACTCTCATGGAGGCACATTTTCCCTCCTTTATAGGGAATTATAAATGCATAGTTAATGTTTTGATTTAATTAGTGAAATAAAAAACAAACATTTAAAATTGCGTACTTGGGACAAGCAAATTTTAACAACTCTTGCCAAGGAGCTGTATGTGAAGATTAGATGCTTTATTGACTATTAATGGAGAAAATGGGGAAGTTGGCTCTTCTAGTAATTTAAAAAAGTCTGAGAATTGAGGTGATGTGTGTAGGTTTATCCAAAGGCATGTGGATTGCAAAAGACTAGAAAACTCTATCTACTCTTAATGAACGAGCTTGGTAATGGTGCATTTTTGTTGATTTAAAGGTATATTGGCCCAGTAAAAGCTACAGATTTGACTTTTACTTCAGTTTCCTTTATGTAGATCATATTCACTGAACAATGACTTGGTGTTTTTGTTGTTGTTGTTTAAATTTTCCTCATATGAGATTTTGGTTCAATAAAGCTGGGCACTGCACAGAATGTGTACACTCTCTGTGATGCCCATGGGAAACTAGACTATCTATGGTCCTACAAGCTCTGCAAGACCAAACACAAATTTAGACCAAAAAAGAATAAAATGCTTCTCCTTTATCCCTATACTTGGCTATCTAGAAATCTGTATCCAAAATTTATGACTAAATACGGAAAATTAGAGCTACCTGCTGGGAGGGCACTGGGAACTACTTATGACAACTGCTACATTTATGAGTAGAACATTTAGTCTCAAATGGAACATAGCTCAGGATACAAGCAAAACTGTGGCTCAATCGATATGTCTTGCCTTTCTTTCTCTTCTACATGCTTGTATGCCAATCAGTTGGGACTGTTCAATAGGCTGGATTGACTAAGAAATCAATTTGTTCCTTTTGCTTATTTTCTTTTGACTGGATGATATCTCCTGCAGGGTATACTTTAAGCCATGGCTTTAATCTTATATGGAATTGTGTTTAAGCTTTTGCTTAAGAGATTTGATTTTCAAAATATATTTTCTGTTTTGGAAACTAACAGTATCCAGTCATATCTGGCCTGTTGGCATGTGACTAATGCAAGCCCAATCAGAGACCTCGCCTAAGAGTTATGTGGCTTGAAGTCTTTCCTTCAGATTGAGGTTCCAAAAGTAGAAGAACAATGCTAACTCTTGTGAACCCCACTTTGGGAAAAAACCACACAAAAATAGGATAAATTAACACTCAGGGGTTAAGAATCTAAGGTCCAAATTTTCTTTGCCTTTTACTCTGTGACCCCAGGTTACCTACCTTAGTTTACTCATTTAAGAAAAGGAAAACCGGAATGAATAAGTTATATATTAAAAGTGAGTACATGCTAAGACCATAAATGCTTTAAGGGGAGAAGGAGAAGGGGCTAAGCCTAGGACAGCAGCTCAGTGCTAGATGGCTTAGTAAGGGACCTCAGGCTTGACTCTCAGCTGCATAAAATTGCTTGATTACTTACTTAATTGATTAATTTAAAGTAACTCAATAAGATTGTATTTCAGTCTGTGTATTTTGTATAACGACCTTGCTCTGTGTTTTGTTAGTGTAAGTTTTGTTGTGTAGTGTTAGTCAAAGTAAATCCATATGATCATAATGGCTTGTGTTGCAGCTGGGATTTGTGTACTACAATATATCTTAACATTCTCAAAATACATTTGTTGATGGATTAATTCCCAGTGTGATGGTATCAAAATGCATCCTTGAAAAATAATTAGGTTTGGATGAGGTTGTAAAGGTAAGACATCAACATGAGAGTAGTGCCCTTAAAGGAAGAGACATTAAGAGCTTGCCTATAGCCAGGCAGTGGTGGGGCATGCCTTTAATCCCAGAACTTGGGAGGCAGAGACAGGCAGATTTCTGAGTTCGAGGCCAGCCTGGTCTACAGAATGAGTTCCAGGACAGCCAGGGCTATATAGAGAAACCCTGTCTCAAAAACCCAACCCTCCCCCCCCCCAAAGAAAGAGCTTGCCTATATTTCTCATTCCTGACATATGAAGGCACATTGAGAAGGAAACCACAGGCAAACCAGGGACATTAAATCAGCCCTTGATCTTGGACTTCCTAGAGTTCAGAACCATGAGAAATCAATTCTTGTTGAGTTGTCCTTACCCTAGTATTATATGTTTCTTCCTCTAAGTCATTTACAACACCTTTAAAAAGTCAGTGGCCAGCGTTCTTTTCTCTTTGTGCAACTCTCATCCAGGTGATAAAGAACTGGATATGAAGTACCTAGGTGTAAAGAACAGTGATAGCACAAATACTCGAAGATGGTTTAAGAAAATACTACTAAGTCAGTAAAACCACAGCAATTAGTGAATATCTTTCAGAATAATTCTAAACGTTAATGGTTTTAATTACTCAATAAAAAATAGGATTCATCATGTCTCCAAGATTGGATTAGAAAACAGGATCTATCATGCATTCAAGAAACACACCTTATGACCAAAAGTAGACACCATCTTAGAGTAAAATGAGGGAAGAAATTTATTCCAAGATCATAAAACTAAGAAACAAGCAGGAACACAGATTTTGATAACCAGAAAAGTATACTCTAAGTCCAAAATAGAAATAAAAAGACCACTGTATTAGTTGTGTTTCTACTGCTGTGAAGAGACAACATGACCAAGAAGGTGGCTAAGACAGCCACTTCGTAGTCATCAGTGTAATAATTCATCAAGAGTACTTACAACTCTAAACATACACATTAAGTATAGGCACACTCAGTTTGATCAAACAAATACTACTAAATATAAACCTACAGATTAATCCCAATGCAGTGACAGTGGGTGACTTCAACTGTCTATTCTGAAAAACAAAGCAGAAAAACACTGGAGTTAAAAGACATGATAAATTAAATTGACTTAACACACTTCTATAGAACATTCTACCCAAATGCAATGACTACACTTTCTTCTCAGTGTATCACAGAATTTTCTTCAAAATCAATCTCATATTAGGATACAAAGTGAGTCTCAACAAATATAGGAGAATAAAAATAAGATATTGTATTCTGTCTGACCACTAAAATAAAGGTAGATATCAATAGTAATAGAAACTGCAAAAAGTACAAAAAGTCATGTAGATTAAACTATACTTTACTGAATGATATATGGATCACAGAAGAAATCAGGTAGGAAATTACAAACCTCACAGAATTGAATGACAATGAAGACACAACTTACCAAACTCTGTGGAACCTAACGAGGGCAATCCTAAGAGGAAAGTTTATTTGACTAAATGCCAACATCAAAAAACTTTAGAGGTCTCAAATAAATAAATCAATGATAAAGTCTAAGGCTTAGGGCATTAAATAAACAAGACCAAACACAACCTAAAGGCAGTGGATGAGAAGAAATAAGCAAAATCAGCACAGAAATTAATGAAACAGAAATACCAACAAAATAATGCAAACAAATAGGAAATAAAGAGCCTGTCTTTGAAAAGACAAGATTACCAAATGCTTAGCCAGATCAACCAAAAGTAAGAAAGTAAGGCCAAGATCAATAAAATTAGAGATGAAAGGGGAGAGAAACATTACAACAGACACCAATGACATTTGAAAAAAATCATAATTATATACCTTAAAAATATATACTCCATTAAATTGGAAAAAAAGTGGTTGATATTTTTTAGATATCTATGACATGCCAAAATTAAAACAAGATGAAAGAAATAATTTAAACAGATTTATAACCAGCAATGATATTGAGGTAGTAACAAAAATCTCATGGCTTAAAATATGTCCAAGACCATATAGAATCACCAAAGAATTCTACCAGGTCCCTGAAGAATAAGGAACACCAAATTATTCCATAAAATAAGGAAGAGAAACCTTTCACATTGTTTTCTTTTATGGAGCCAGTATCATCCTAATACCAAAACCAACTCAAGACATTACAAAATAGGAAAAAATCACAGAATAATCTTTCTGATGAAAAAAATGTACAAAAATTCTTAATAAATACTAACCTATCATATTACATGGCTCATTCACCATGATTAAGTTGACCTTATTCCAGAGATGTAAATATGGTACAAAACATATAAATCACTAAATGTAACTCATCTCATTAATGTACTAAAAGAAATTATACAGTCATCTCAGTAGAGAGAGAAAAAGCCTGTGACAAAATCCCATATTCCTCCATGATAAAAGTCATAGGCTAGGGGAAAAGGGAACATAGTTCAAGACAACAAAAGCTATCTATGACAAAAGTGTAATCAACATAGTAATAAATGGAGAAAACCTTCAGAGAACTTCCACTGAAATAAGGAATAAGACAACTGTCCCCACACTCTGTGTGCCCACCTCTCTACTTCTACCTTATACAGTGATTGAAGTCTGTTCAGCAATAGTTCTTTTGGGGCAAGCCCAATTTTCTTCAGCAGCAGTTCAGTTCCCTAGCAAACACCAAATATGACTCAGAAGCTACAGACTGCAAAGGAAACTGTCAAGTGAGTGAAGAGACAGTCCCAGGATGAGAACAAACTTTGCCAGTGTTTATCTAACAGAGGATTTGTGTGCAGGTTATACAAAAAACTAAAGCAACTAAACAATAAGAAAATAAATACCACAACTTAAAAATGAACTATAGAACTAAAAGGAAAACTCTCAAAAGAAGAAATAAATATAGACAGGGAACACTTTTTTAAGTGCTCAACATCTGTGTTGGTTAATTATTTGTCAAGTCGATGCATGCTAGAATCATATGAGAAGAATGAACCTCAATTAAGAAAATTTCCCCATCAGTTGGCCTGTAGGCAGGTCTGTAGGGGCATTTTCTTGGTTGACGATTGATGTGGAAGAATCCAATCCACTGTATGTGGTACCATCCCTGAGCAAGTTGTCCTGGGGTGTACAAGAAAGCTAACTGAGAAAGCCAGGAGAAACATTCCTCCATGGTTTCTGCTTCAGTTGCAGTCTCCAGGTTCCTTTCCTGAGTTACTGCCATGGCTTTCCTCAATGGAATGTGACCCTGGATATGTAACCAAAAATATATCCTGTTCATCCCAAGTTTGTTTTGATCAGTGCTTTTAATAACAGCAATGGAAAGACAATATCCTTGGCCATCAAGGAAATGTAAGTTAAAATTACTTTAAGAATCTATCTCACTCTAGTCAGAATGGCCAAGATCAAGAACAGATGTAATGATAAATGCTAGATTGAATGTGGCAGACTTGAGCACTGTTGGTTGTATGGAAAACTAGTAGAGCCATTTTAGGAATCAACCTGGAGGAATCTTAACAAAATAGAAACAGAACTGCTGTGTGATCCAGCTATATCACTCAAGGGCATGTACCCAACAGACTTTGTATCCTACAAAGAGACACTTGCACAACCATGTTCATATCTGCTCTATTCACAATATCTAGGAAACAGAATCAACCTAAATATCCATCAACAGATAAATCAATAAGAAAAATGTTGCACACATGTACAAAGGAATATTACTGAGAAATAAAAAAAAATGTAACCATGATTTGTAGGTAAATGAATGAAACTGGTAAAAGATTAAGCCAAGTGAAACAACTCAGACCCAGAAAGACAAACTACAGATACCACATGCTCTTTCGTAAGCAGACCCAACTTCCAATCTTTTGTTCTGTGTTTAACTTGGAGCATAAATGGAAGCCAGGAAAATAGAAAAGGTACTTTTTTAGAGAAAGACAAGCAACAGAAAAGGGGTTGTGTGGGTTTGTAGATTATAGGTAAAATAAAAGTTGAGAGCAGAAAGACTTAAGCAGGGAGGGGTGTCCAAGTATATGGGAAGTCAGGGGTGGAGGGCAGAGCCAACCCAAGGAGAAGCTGTGCGAAGCTCTATGGAAGCATCTGTCTCACAGCCCAATTAAAGTAATAATTGGGTGGACAGTAAAGGGAAGAGGAGGGGGTTCTGGAGGTTAAAGGATTAAACAGGGATGGGGAGAGGAATATGGGAGAAAGGAGGAGTAAGTAGTTGGTGGCTTGACCAAAACTAAGTATCTATGAAAAAGTCCTATGAAACCCATTAGTTATTTAGCTAATTTCCAAATGCAACTTATTAAAAAAGTTAAATTACCCTTCATGGTGGATAGTGTCCCTCTTAGAAGACATGGGTCATTAGGCAAAAACTGTACACAAATTGTGGGATATCTCTCTATAAATTACTAGTCAAGGAGGCCCTGGAGATATCCAAAATTATACTGGCTATTGCCTTTGCCCTTGATTATCTACCATAGCTACATGGTAAGACATGAGAAATTAATCTTGAAATCCACCAAGAATCTTCCTCCTTACTGGCTAGCTTCCATTGTGATGGAAGGTGATATGCAGATTGCTAGTAGAGAAAAGGCATTAGCCATTTTTCCCAGCACTGGACTCTGTGTCCTAAAATAGTGACAGACTATTCAGATATGTCCACTGGTGCAATAGTGGCACAATTGTTCTGGGGTATGGGGAAACTAACTACTCTCTGATTGGATTTGAGGGCAGCTCCACAGTGGGAAATTTCATACTTAGTATTATAATCCTGGTTAAGAGCTTATGGACAAGGGGAGTAATAGGCCCTATGGTAGAGATGTGCTAAATGGTCATTTTGTTCAATTCTCTACTAAATATTTATATTTATACTCAGAGATCTAGCTGCTTCTAATCATGGTTGAGAGAAACACTTTTAAAAGTGGGCAGAAGTCAATGCAGAGATGCATAACTGCCCAAAGTGCTAAGAACCAGAGACTGAGTACTCTTAGTCTTGTACATCTATATCACCCACCCATAACCTAGGTGTAGAGAACACTCTGAAAGAGAAGATGGGAAACATATAAGCTAGAGGATGGGGAGGAGGACTACTGTAGGATTCTGTCTTCTGGACCTGACATGCTGTTGTACACGAGCTCTTAGCAGCAGGGGTTGCATGCACAAGATTTGTACAAGATTAAGCCAACAGAATCTCTACTTAGATGGAGTAGATGATCTCCAAGTCCTACCCACTACTGAGGAGCTTCTGGCAGTAGATCGATATTAGGGGAGGAAAAATCATCCTTTCTGATGATGTGGACATCAGTAGAACTTATAGGTTCTGGTGACTGGCTCCATAGTCATGTACCTACAGGTAACACTAACTGGACTTAGTGAACAATTCAAAAACAGGCCAGGGAGCGAAAAGATGCAAATATGATGTTGGGAGGGCGTGTGTTAGGGTATATCTGGGAAGTTGAGAGGAAACTGGGGAAGGGTAGATGTGCTCACATTTCATTGTATAACTCACAAAATGATAAAGAATAAGGAAATTAAAAAATTAAAGTAGAATGCCATATGACATATTCCTACACATGAAAGGTGTCTAAAAGAGCATTGCTACATTACTCAGAATAGCCAAGATATGGAATCAACCTAGTTATCCATCACTACATGAATGGATTTAAAAAATGTGTTGTATCCACACTGGGATTTTATTCAATCTGTAAAATGAGTAGAATCAAAATATATGCAGAAAGTACATTAAATAAGACACAATGATGTTAAGAGAAATAAATTATACTCTAAAAGACACACATGTTTTCTCTCATAGAGATATTTTAGATTTATACTTATGATATAAAATTAGAAAGGGATGTTTTCAGGAGCAAACAGTACAGAGGAGCTAAGAGGGAAGACCCTGTGACTGTGATGGAGGGAAACACAGGACAACCCAGTATTTTCTCTCAGATGCATTATACCGAGATAAATATTTGAGATGAAATAAAAGATAACATTTGGTATCTATTCTACTTTGCTTCTCTGTTGCTGTGATCAAACACAGACCAAAACCAACTTGGGGAGGAAATGATTTATTATATTTTTTATTAAAGACACTTATCAAGGTAAGTCAGGGCAGGGACTCCCAGCAAAAATCTGGATGCAGAAAGTGAGCAGAAGCCATGGAGAAACACCTCCTATTAGCTTACTTCATACAGTTTATTCCTTCTGCTCTTATCTTTGTCATCTTCTTCTTCCCCGTCTCCTCCTCCTCCTCCTCCTCCTCCTCCTCCTCCTCCTCCTTCTTCTTCTTCCCCTTTCCCTTCCCCTTCCCCTTCCCCTTCCCCTTCCCCTTCCCCTTCCCCTTCCCCTTCTCCTTCTCCTTCTTCTTCTTCTTCTTTTCTTCTTCTTTTCTTCTTCTCCTCCTCCTCTCCTTCTTCTCCTCCTCTCCTTCTTCTCCTCCTCTTCTTCTTCTTTTCTTCTTCTTCTTCTTCTTCTTCTTCTTCTTCTTCTTCTTCTTCTTCTTCTTCTTCTTCTTCCTTCTCTTCCTCTTCCTCTTCCTCTTCTTCTCCTTCTTCTTCATCATCATCATCAGTGTAGCCCTGGCTACCCAGGAACTTGTTATATAAACCTGGCTGGCCTTGAACTCACAGAGATCTGACTGCCTCAGCCTCCCAAGTGTCTGAGTGTAAAGAAATGTGCCACCATTCCCATCTCAGCCTGTTTTCTTATACCTCCCAGAACCACCATCTCAAAAGGTGACACTGCCCAAACTGGTTTGGGCCTTCCCCTTTCAATCACTCCAATCAATATACCACAGGCTTGCCTACAAGCCAATCTGATGGAGGCAACTCCTCAGCTGAGGTTCTGTCTTCTTGGGTCACTCTAGTTTGTATCATAGTTGACAAAAACTAACAAGCACAGGATGAGAAATGGAATTAGTGGGAGAAGGAGGTAGGGACCAGCAAGGAAAGTAGAGGAGAAAATGAGTGAATTACGGTACTATATACACATGAAAGTGTCAAACTGAAACTTATAGGCTGTATATCAACTAAAAATTAATAATGATAATAAAACTGAAATACATACTAAAAAGAAAAAAACCCACAGCAATGAAATGTATGGGAAACATTGGAAAGTGACTTGCTTGCTCACAGGAAGTGGAGAGTGATAAAGGACGTGAGGAGACCTTAAGGTTAGTCCTCAGTTGGTCCTAGGCATACAGTGAGCCTGTACTAAATTAAAACTACAGCAAATATAGTAATAAAAGCCATCAAGCCCCAAGGAGGAAGAGAATATGATTCCCACAATCACCAGGTTTTTAGGCTCAAATGTCCAGCTTTCAGCAACAAATCAGAAAACATACAAACAAAGCAATAAAAAACAAAACAAACAACAACAGCAACAAAAAAAAACCAGAAATCTGATCCCCAGGCACACACAAAAAAATTTAAAATTGACCATGAATAAGACTTGACAATTCAGCTTCTAGATAGAGATGTTTAAAATGTCTTTAAGAGCTCAGAGATGTGGAAGAAGTCAAGAAAAATAGAAATCAGTAAACAGAGCACATTAAGAGAAAAATCTGGAAGTGAGGTATGCCTGAAATGAAAAATCCATTATAGAATTTCAGAAGAAGATTTGGGCAGATGAAAGACTTCATCAGTGTACTTGAAGATAGAACAATGCCAGTAAACAGACCCAGTGGTGGAGGGAATTAAGAAAATGAGAACAAAATCCCAATATTCACCATGAGAAATCAACTAAAGCTTGAAAGGCAGACAATGGAAGGCAAAAACCAATGAAGAATGTAACAGCAAAATGAAAGAAGTCTCTCCCCCTATTGGTAATTATTTTAAATGCAAATGGACTGGGCTTCCTAATCAAAAAACAACAAATGGTAGAAAGCACATAATAGGGATGTTTTACCTGTGAGAGGTTACATTAGAGTTAAAGAAGATACAGGTAGGAAGGATAGATATATGAAGGAAGATAAGTGTGAAGTATAGAAATATGAAGGAAACCATTCTGTGCAAATAATTCCCCAAAGAGGAAAATGGGCATTCCAATATGAGAAAAATTAGATTTTGAGTTGGAAGTTTCTAGATATGTTGGGTGATGCAGACTCACATGATGTTTTGCTAAGACACTCATGTGGTGTTTTTGCTAAGACAGACAGACTCACATGGTGTTTTGCATGGGAGGACACATGATGTTTGAAGAAAATATAAATAGGACTCAAGGGACAGTGATGGTGTGCTTGTATAGCTACCTTTGCAACTCTTTGTTGTTCTCGAGTCTTCATCTTCACTGATCTTTTCTTTGAGAGAGGCATGGCAGAGAAGTTCTCCTGGCATCCTGGATGGTCCTCATTGCTCCCACTGACTCCTGTTGATTAGGCAGAGGCCTGGCTATTTCTGCTGGATCATGCCACTGCTGATGATTTGTGTTTGCTATCCTGATAGTACTGATCTGGTCTGCTGGTATCCTGACAGAGACTGGAATCACCCCAAAGAACTACTTCTAAACAGATCCACATCCCCTTGTCCTACTTTACTATCCTTTCTCCCCAACCTTTGGATGGTGGGCTAGAAGGAAGGTAGAAGCATTTGAGAACCCTTTTTAAAGGTAGGTTTTTAAAAACCTAAGCTTACAAGATTTGAAGTGAGACAAGAGAAAGATAGATACTTTATGTTAATGAAAATTTAGCATATGAGTGTATCCAACTATTATAAACATTTATATATGTAGCTATGTTCTCTCAGACTATATGAAGGAAAAACTCAGTTAAGGGAGAAAGATGGCTATACAGTAAGAGTTGGAAACGTCAATGTCTCTTATTATAATAAATAAAACATGATAATATATACATGAAGAATGTACTGAGATAGTAAACTAATGTGTGGTAGCAGATGTAAACAGAGTCCTGCACACAAGGAAACATAAATAGTCTTCTCAGGAACACGTGGTCCTTTCACAAGACAGACTATATGTTGTGCTCCAAACTAAGTGTTAACAATTTTCTTTTGGCAATAAGATCTTGCTATTCAGTCCATGCTTATTGCAGACTCCTTCTTCAGGCTTCCAAGAGGTGGGCTTTTGTGTGTGCACCAATATTTAATAGAGTTTTGAAAATAGATAGAACACAAAGTATTTTCTCTATGACAGGACAATGTTAGAAACTACTTATGGAAGAAACAATAGAAACATTAAACAATTTGTGGCAAATTGTAGACTAAAGGAAGAACCACAAGGAAAAAAAAAAAAGAAAGAACCTTTAGAAATGAATGAACATGAACGGCTGTATTACTCTGAAGGTGCTCAATCTTCCTGGATCTTAGAAGCTAAGCAGGGTCAGGCCTGGTTAGTACATGAATGGGATACTGCTTGTGAATAAAGGGTGTTGTAGGCTTCCAAACAAAGAAACAACAAAATAAAACAAACAAAACAGTCTTAGGTCAGGGTTTGTATTCCTGCACAAAACATTATGACCAAGAAGCAAGTTGGGAAGGAAAGGTTTTATTCAACTTATATTTCCACATCACTGTTCATCAGTGAAGGCAGTCAGGACTGGAACTCACACAGGGCAGGAACTTGGAGGCAGGAGCTGATGTAGAGGCCACTGAGGGGTGATGCTTACTAACATGCTTCCCTGGCTTGCTTCACCTGGCTTGCTCAGCTTTCTTTCTTATAGAACCCAAGACTACCAGTTCAGGGGTGGCACCATCCATAATGGGCCCTCCCACCCTTGATCACTAATTGAGAAAATGCCTTACAACTGGATCTCATGGAGGCATTTCCTCAAGGGAGGCACCTTTTTCTGTGATAACTCCAGCAAGTTGACACACAAAACCAGCCAGTACACAAATAAACAAAAACAAAAAAACAAAAAGAAAACCCCCAAACCAAAATGAAAACCAAACAAACAAAAAGCCCACTAAGGGGGGTGGCACACACCTTTAATCCCTGCACTTGGGAGGCAGATGTAGGCAGATCTCTATGCTTTCAAGGCCAGCATGATCTACATAGGGAGTTCCTCATCAGCCAGGCATACAAATAAAGACTCTGTCTCAAAAACATTACAAAACAAAACAAAAAAACCTAACATACACATCACTGTTACAGAAATGAATGAACATTAAAATACAATATACTATAATATTTTGGATGCAGTAGAAGCATCAAAGAGGAAATTTATAATTATGAACACTTATATATTAACAAATAAGAAAAACTTCAAATCAATGGTCTAATTTAACAACCTAAGAAACTAGGAAAAGAACAGACTCAAAGCTATCAGAAGGAAGGAAACAATAAAGATTAGAGCAAAGATAAAACAGAGAACAAGAAAACAACAGAAAAAAAATCACTGAAACCAAAGGTGATTGTTTGAGAAGATCAACAAGCCTGGCAAGCATTTAGCTCCATGGACTAAAGGAAGACTCAAATTACACTAGTTAGAAATAAAACCAAGGACATTGCTGGTGATTCCACAGGGAAAATAAAGGGCCAATAAACCAGATAACCCACATCAAAAGGAAAAATTCTTAGAAATATAAAACCTACCAAATCATGAGGAAATATAAAGAACAGAATCTAAAATTGAACAGATTTTTTGCTAGATAGGAGATTGAATGAGTACTACAAAAAAGTCCCCCAAAATTCTGGATCAAAAGGCTATCTTTGTGAATGACACCAAACTCTGAATGAACTTATACAAATTCTCCTCAAGCTTTATAAGGCAAACAAACAAAACTGAAAAGGAAGCAGTATGTCTAGACATGCTCTGTGAGGCCATTACCTTGACATCAAAGCCAGAGAAAGATAACCCATAATAAAAGTATAGTTCAATATTCCTTTAAAACATGAATCCAGAAATTCTTAGGAAAATATTAGCAAAGTGAGGTCAGCAACATATTAAATGTCTGTATACTATGACCAAGTAGGATTAATTTCTAGAGTGCAAAGATGTGTCAATATATGAATCATCACATTGGTAGAGGGAAGGAAAAGACATTGTGGTCATTTCAGTTGATGGAGAAAGGCATTTGAATCCTTTAAACTTAGCACCTTGTTATGATACCACTCACCAGCAAGGATACAGGGAATGGATGTTCCCATAATGAACGCTATGCTTGAAAACCTTGAGGGCAACATCGCTTCTAGTGGCCAAGCACAACTTTTTCTAAGATTAGGTAAGGGAAAATCACGTATTCCTAGTAAGGAGGGAGAAGTAAAATTATATCTGTTTGTAGATGACATGATTTTCTAGAAACTCTTAAGGAATCTACGAAAAAATAAAAACAACAAATTCACTAGAACCAATAAATTATTCAACAAAAGAGCTGGATAAAGAGTCATTAGGAGTACTATTCCACTGTGTAAATGTATCATATATTATTTATCCAGTCTTCAGTTAAGGGACATCTGACTTGTTTTTAGTCTCTGGTAATTACAAATAATGCTGTTTTGAACATAGCTGAGCAAGTGTCCTTGTGATATGGGAGAGCATATTTTGGGGATATGCCCAAGAGTGGCATGGATGGGTCTTGAGGTAGAACTACTTCCAGGTTTATGAGAAACCACCAGATTGATTTTCAAAGTGGTTGTACAAGTTTGCACTCTTGCCAGGAATGGAGGAATGCTCTCCTTGCTCTATATCCTTGCCAGCATGTGCTATCACTTGAGTTTTTAATCTTAGATGGAATCTCAGATTAGTTTTGATTTGCATTTCCCTTATGACTAAGGACATTGAACATTTCTTTAATTACTTCTCACCCATTAGAGATTCCTTTGTTGAGAATTCTCTGTATCTCATTTTTAAATTGGGTTATTTGGTTTTGTTGGTGTTTAATTTCTGGAGTTCTTTTATGTATTTTATATATTTTAGGTATCAGCCCTCTTTTGGATGTAGGGTTGGTGAAGATCTTTTCCCATTCTGTAGGCTGCCATTTTGTAAGTAAAAAACTTAATAATTAACCCAACCAAAGACAAGAAAGACAAATAAGGAAAATTACCAAACAAATAAATGAAGATTAAAAATTGAAGTGTTTACATATTCCTTGATTAGAAAACTTAATATTGTTAGAATGTCCATACTAACCAATGTTTATTGTCAATCTTTACAACTCTTATCAAAATTCCCTTGAAATTTCTGATAATATGAAAGCAACCTGAAAACTCGTATGGACCCTTAAAACGTTGACCATTGCTGAATGGTCAACATGATCTTAAAAAGGAGAAAAGCTGGAGGAAGTCCATCTTTTGATGTCAAAGCTTATGACCAATGTAAAGTAACCAATACAGGCATAAAAAATTCAATATAATATAGACCAACTAGATACAACAGGGAATTCAGAAATAACTCGTGCATGGACTAGAGAGATGGCTCAGTTTGTAATCATTTGCCTTGGAAGCATGAAGAACTGTGTTTGGTTACCCAAAACCCACCGAACAGGGATGAGAAGTAATGGCCCATGTTCATAATCCCAGCACTGGGAGGATGAAGACAGGTGTATCCCTGAGGTTTATTAGCTGGTCAGCTAGCTACTTGGTAATCTTATGGCCAGTGAGAGACACTATCTAAAAAACTAAAAAGAAGTGGATTATACCTGCAGAAGTACACATAAGGTTGTCCTCTTGCCTTCATATGTCTTCACACACACACTCACACACACACACACACACACACACACACAAACACACACACGACCTCTTACAAATGATTTTGGCAAATGCACTACGACTGGTTTTTTGTTTTTTGGGGTTTTTTTTTTGTTTGTTTTTAAAGAAAAGTAGTAGAAAAACTGGTCCATATGAAGCTTGATATTTTTCTATACAAAAAAAGAAAGAAAGAAAGAAAAAGAAAAAGAATTGAAAATGGATCAAATTTCTAAATGTAGAATCAATGCAACTCTGAGAAGAAAACTTCAGTTGTTGGATTTGGTTTCTAGATATGGTTCAAAATGTAGAAGGAATAATAGAAAAATTTGAGAAACTGGACTACATTAAATATTTTGTACATCAAAGGTGATATCCACAGAATAAAAAGTACTACCCACAGAATGTGAGAAAATATTTATATATTTTAAGTCATATATCTGAAAAGAGTATTCCTAAAAAGAGTATTCCTAAAATGCAGTATCATCAACAGAAGTCCTTATTCAACTCTGCAAAATTAGGGTTGGCAAGATGGCTCAACAGGTAGAGACACATGCTGCCAAGCCTGATGTTCAATCCCCAAGTCTAACATGATCAAAGGAGAGAACCAACTCCCTTAAGTGGTCCTATGACCTCCATAAGTACCCTGTGGCATGCACTCTAACACACTGACAAACTAAGTAAATGTGAAAATGGGCAAAGGACTCAACTAGACACTTTACCCCTATGAAGAGATGCAGATAGCCTATATGAACATGGAATGATGATCAATGTTATGAAGCATCAGGCAAACATAAATCTAAATCACCATGCTATCTTTCCTCATTATTCATTAGGATAGCCAGAGCAAAAAACCTGAATCAACAATAAGTGCATTATATGCAACAATTAACAAAGCAGGCAAAGTGTTGAACTTGTGTATCATGAAAGACACCATCAAATAATCTGTGCATGTCTGCTTAAGTCATTATCATTACTAGCATTAATCCTCAGGCAGATGGATGTTAACAATAGTTGGAACCCAATCCACAGTGCCAGAACAGCTTATGCACAAGTACTGTGGTAGGAGTACAAAGCACAAGTACTGTGGTAGGAGCACAAAGCACAAGTACTGTGGTAGGAGCACAAAGCACATAACCACTTCTGACAATCCTGTAACAGCAGCTATTAAAACAAGCATATACCTACCATAAGGCCCAGCTTTACCCAACACAAGTGTGCCCTCCATATTTGTGTCATGTCAGAAATGTTGCACGAAAGGAATGCTGAGATAAATCCAAGGACAAATTGCACATAGAATAAATTGAAGATATTTATGCAACACATTTTATAGAAGCATTGTTTGCAATAGTGAAAATTTAAAGACACAGAATCATTCAGAAGCAAGGAGATGGATAAACGCTGACAGAGGAACACAATAGAAAACCTCAAAGACTAAAAATAAATAGACTAGTATTTCCTGTATAAGAACATTAAGTGCTAAAGAAGCCTACAAGAACACATGTGGTGCTATCATAAGCTCACTAATAAACAGCTTGGAGAGTCATAGTTACATAATAAAACTATAAGATTAAGGAGAAGAATGATCCTAAATTCAGAAGAGTACCTTAAAAAATAGTCTTTGTTTTTTGATGCTAGCAATTAGACCTAGGGTACTGCACCACGAAGCAAGTGTTCTGTAACAGACTTATGTCCTGAGCTCACAAGTAGTTTTATATCACAAGAAGCTCCATAAGTTAGCAATTTGTTTTTCTGTTCATTATTCCAGGGTTGAGGACAGTGCCCAAAACCTGGTAATCTCCAAAATATTTGAGTAAAGTAAGTGAAAGGAGAAGAGTGTTGATACAGCCAGTTACAGTAGGGTTGTTGTTAATCAGTTACCAGTCATGATGTACACACATGGTGTGCGTAATACTTTTCCTTGCACTGTATATATGAAATGTTATAGTCTAATGGATTACAGAATATAGGACATTTAAAGGTTTAAAGTTCACCATTGTACTTTCACAGTAAAAACATGGTGGATCTCTGAGTTTGAAGACAGCCTGGTCTACAAATCGAGAGCCAGGACAGCCAGGACAGTTATACAGAGAAACACAGTCTTGAGAAAAGAACAAAACCAACAAGCAAACCAAGAGGAGAGAGAGAGAGAGAGAGAGAGAGAGAGAGAGAGAGAGAGAGATGATATAGTCAGACCAGATAAACAACAGCAATATCCAACAATATAGCTGGCTCTCAACAACAAGAAGTTACATGAGAATGTCTCCAATATATTACACCAGCACAACAACCACAGTATGAACAAGATTTTAGAAACAAAAAGATAATTAAGCCATTTAAAAAGGAAGAAAATACTGGTCAGAGTATGAATGTACTTTGTACCAAAATAACCGACCAGAGAGATTACATGCATGGATAGCTCTTCTGAAGATGTTGTCTGTTTTGTTTGTTTATTTTTTGTTTGGCTTTGTGGTACCAGAAATTTGCCCAGGACACCAAGGATTTAAGTATGTCCTCTACCACTGAGCTGCATCCCAGCTGTTGCTATGAGATCCTAGCTTTCATTTTGCACTGATGATTTGAGGATACTGACTGAAATAGAAATGATTCAAACTAGCCCACTCAATAGGCAATGAAAAACCTACTTGGGAACAAAGACTATCCATCTAACTAATTCTAATTGATTCTTACTAAAAGGAAATTAACGTTTTTTTCACTAAACATGTATTACCATTTAAAAGTTTTATAGTTAGCATCTGTGCCTGGCTTCCTGTTAGCCTTTCAGACATGGAGGCTGTGTCTAGTGTGGAAACGCCTTCCCTGGTCTACAACAGAGAATAAGAGCCTGCTCCTGCTCTCAAGAAATAGATGGCTGTAAAGGATAATCCTAAAAAAGAAAGCTGTCCTGGGGTAGGAGACAGGAAACTAGCCTGGGAGTAGAGAGAGCAAGCCATCATCAGGATGCAAAGCCTAGCTATGAACTTGAAAAGGGAGGGTATTTTACACATGTATAAGAGTCTGAGAGTGGGCCAGTGGAATTGTTAAAATTAGTTTTACTTGACTGAAGAAGAGGAAAGGACATGGGGGCTCAGACAATTAACGAGGCCCCTCCTGCAGGGCCTGTTAGCTGTACAATGGACTTGGGGCTTTATCTGAAGAGCTACAGGAAGCCATTGAAGAGATTAAGCCAGAGAGTGATATGATTAGACTTTTCACTTAACAAGCATCAGAGCTAAAGGCAGAAAGGATCAGGTAGCTCACGTAGAGGCTGATGCAATTGTTTAGGTGGGCCATGGTCCGACTGGAAGTACGGGCAGTTGGGGTGGGACAGCAGACAGATTGCAGAGCTAGCAATCAAGTAGAATTAGTAACACTTGTAGGTTAATTGGGTAGAAGGACTGAAGGAACACAAATGCAGCAGGATTTCCTGTGTAGGGGGAGATGGTAGTGTCAGAGACCAAGACTTGGGCTGATGGGACAAAGCACAGATGTATATTCTTTTCTTTCTTTCTTTTATTATTGGAATTATAATGTAATTACACCAATTCCCCCTTTCCTCCATTAAGATCCTCCCATATAGCCCTTCATGCTCTCTTCCAATTTCATAGCCTCATTTTTCATTAATTGTTGTTATATACATATATATGTATATAACTATATATGTATATACATAGACGTATATGTATATATACATGTATGTGTATTCCTAAGTATAACCTGCTTAGTCTGTATGATGGTCCTGGTATGTATATTTTCAGAGATGACCATTTTGGTATTAGATAACCAACTGGTGTGCTCTTCCCAGGAGAAACCTATGTCTCTCACTCTCAGCATTCCTTAGTTGATTACAATTCTTTTTGTAGGGTCGGGTCCTCATGGGTTTCCCCCAGCCCCAATCTACTTGGGTATGTCTATTGGGATTGTCCTTGTTTGACTCATGTTTAAGCAGCCGTGTTGGTGAGACTCCATGGGTGTAGCTCCCAGCATTTCTAGGAGATAAAATCTCACAGCAAAGCCCCTGATCCTCTGGCTTTAACATCTGTCCATCTCCTCTTCCACAATGTTCCCTGAGCCTTAGGAGTGGTAACTGTTTTGTAGATATATCCAGATGGATATTCTTACTCAGTATAACCCATTTGCTTAGACAATAGTTTGCAATCTTAGATTATTTTTCAGCTAAGTCTAGGCTCTTGAACTTGGGGAATATCAGAGATCCCCTTCTTGTTTACAAACACCTAGACTAAATTGTTAAATGAGACTGAATATCCACTTCATGTGTGAGACATATTTAAATGGAAGGTTCCAAACCCACATCCCAATAATAAAAGATCCTTTTAAGACTGGAGAGATACCTGAGTTGTTAAAGTCCTTGTCGAAATCCCCAGAGCTCATATGAAAGGCCTGGTGTGCATTTTTTATCTCATCATTGAGGGATTTCTGGCCAACTAAGACAATGTCTATGCACTCACACATTCATGAAGAACTTCCATGGGTGAAGAACTCATGGAGGGGGGACCAGAAAGGGGGGGGGAACATTTGGAATTTAAATAAATAAAATAATAAAAATCCTAAAATGGAATTGTAACTGCATTGAGTATGTGCTGACTTTTTTCACTGTCTTTATTCTGTGAATAATAAAGTAAAAAACAACAACAACAACAACAAAAACCCCAAACAATTTCTAGTGTTTGAATTGTATCAGGTGTTGTTCAGAAAGTGTACAGAAGGGTGCGTATAGGTTTTACAAACATCATCCCATTTTACCCAAGGGACTCGAATATCCTAAGATTTCAGTATTCATACAGGTGAAACTAATTCCCCGAAAATATTGAGAAATGTCTGTGGTTTCTTATTTTTCAAGCAAAATAATTACTCAAGCATGGTTTCATAGGGCAGCAGCTGAATAATACAATCTTTTGCATTTGATAAAACAGAGGGAAAATGCATAATGCATATATTCCTTTCTTTCTTACTGTGAGCTGTAAGCATGTGAAGGGAGTAACATTAATTTCCTGTAGACTGATTGCCAAGAGACAATGTTCTGATTGTTAGGACAAAGCAAAACACATAAACAAGATACAACAACAGAACAAAACAAGATAAACATACAAACAAAAAACAAAAAGAAAGAAAGAATGCATGAATCTACCTACTATAAGTTGTTTAAGACAAGTATTATTCTCCCAGATATGTAAAAAGCAAACTGGTCGTTTGAATGATCTGTGCCAAGCTGCAAGGCACATTGACTCCTCACCTTCATATCAGTGTCTGGCATTGTTATACTCACCCTTGGGGAGAGGAGGAAAAGCCCATGTTGGTGGTACTTTACAGACTTGCAGGGAGAGGGGGTGTTTTACTATACAGTACATGCTAAGGAGTGTTAATAATATTTGCTGATTCTCATGCATGTGTTTTTGTGGATGGCAGTATCACACAAAGGACAGCAGACTGCAGATTCATATTAGAAATACTAAAGTCAGATCTTGGCTTTGCTGTTTCAAAATCAAAGTGACGGTGAAAAAATTTCTAAACATTGAAAACCTCACTTCCTTCAATGGGGCAATGTAAATTTGTTATCATAAACAGTCAGCAAGGAAATCTAGTGTCAGTAAAGGATCAGAGATACACTCTTTAGTTCGGTATTAGGTCTCAATGCCCAATATTACCAAGACATTGTAACTTACTCCTTTCATTCATAATTATTGGTTCTTAACATGATTTATAGGAAATGGCATAATACCATATTTCACTGATTCTAACATGTATTTTTATTTAATTTATCTAATTTTGTGAAGCACATACACAAATACTATATTTACACAGTTTCCACCCTTCCCTTTGTGGTCTCTCATTAAAAAATAAACACATACCTAAGGAATTAAAATAAAATAAATAAAATCAGAAAAGGACAGAACAAACAAGAAAAAGAGCCAAAGAAAAAGCAGAAGAAATGTATAGATTCAGAGACTCACACTTGCATACACTTGGGGAATCCCATATGAACTCCAAACCGGAAGCTGTAATATATATATGCAAGGACTCATAAGGTAGGAAGGACAAAACAAAACAAAAATATTCCTGACTAAACATTATGCGAAAAACCTGCTTATCCAAAAGTGCTGTTGAGTTTGTTTTGCGTTGGCCACTTACTGCTGAGCATGGAAACTGCTCTCAAGAGTGGCGTTTCCCCAGTGAGTCTCTCTTGGAGAAAACTGAGTTTTCACTTGCAAGTTAGGTATCAATTGGAGATAGATTCTGGGTTAGGGATGTGGGCCTGTGTCCACTTCTCTCTAGGTCTCTAGGACCCTATGTGGTGCAGACCCATGCAGGCCCAGTGCATGCTGCCTCAGTCTCTGTGGGTTCATATGTGTACCAGATACTGTTGTGTCTACAAGGCCTTGATTCCTTGGTGTCCTCCATTCCCTCTGAGTTTTACTCTCTTTCAGCCTCAGTTCCCTGAGCCCTAATGGGAGGGATTTGATGGAGATATCCCTTTTAAGGCTGAGTGTCCCAAGATCTCTCCCTCTCTACCTATTGTCTAGCTGTGTGTCACTGTATTTGTTCCCATCTGTTATAGGAGGAAGCTTCTCTGATGATGGCTGAGCAGGGCACAGATAATATGACTATAGCAGAAATGTCATTAAGACTTATCTTATTGCTATGCTTCTTTATCAGAATAAGCATTTGGTTTTCCCTTAGGTCCATGGCCTTTCTAGCATGGGCTTCATCTCATGGCCTGGGCTGTTACTCCAATCAAATATTGGTTAGTTACTCTTACAAGCTTTGTGCCATTATTACACCAGGCTATCTTCCAAACAGGTCACCATTGAGGACTGAAGGGTTTGTAGCTGGTGTATTGTTTATCTTTTCCATTTGGTAGCACGTAGAGCACCTTCTAGTACCAAGAATATTAGTCTGTAGTGGTGGCACTCTCTAGACTTCTCTGCATTCAGTGAGTTATGTGGCTGTTGCCTTCAGCAATGGAGCCTTCCTGTCAGTTTGTGGAGAGCCACCAAAAGCTTTGGCAATAGCCTGTGTTATTTGGGATTTCCCTTTGGCCAACAACTCAATTAAGCCATTCCAGGTTTGGGAAGCTTCATTTGGCGACAAGAGATATCCAGTTGGGGCTTAGTCTCCCTCATTATTTGAGATTTTGTTTAGATGGCCTTCATATATAGATATAATATAGGAAGCTTCCACTGTATTAGATTTTCATACTACACCTTAAAGGGCCCTTGGTTTTAGCTGTCCTCACCATATTCCCGCCCTGGAGTCCCTCTCCTCTCCCCACTCCTGCTTTGATCCTCCCATTCCAGTCCCCTATCATCCAGAACTATCTATTCTATTTCCCCAGGCTAGAGAGGTTCTTGCTCTCTACCTATCCTCTGTGGCTATATGGGTTGTAGCTTGGTTATTGATGACTTATCAGCTGACATCACTTATAAATGAACACATATGATATTTGTCCTTCTGGGCCTGAGTTATCTCACTCAGTGTGATTATTTTCCTAGTTACAGTCCTTTACCTGTTAAGTTCATTGTTTTAATGGCTGAATAATTGCTCTTATGTAAATGTTCTACCTTTTCTTTATCCATTCACCTGTTGACAGACATTTGGGATGTTTCCAATTTATGGCTATTATGAATAGAGCAACACTAAACATATGTTGAGCAAGCATCTCTGTAGTAGGGTGGAGTGTCCTTTGGGTATATGCTCAGGATTGGTACAGCTTGATCTTGAGGTAGATCAATTTCAGTCTTCCTGAGGAACTGCCATGCTGACTTCCACAGTGACTAAACAAGTTTGTACTCCCACCAGTAATGGATGAATGTACTCCTTACTCCACACCCTAGCCAGCATGATCTGTTTCTTATTTTATTGATCTTGGCCATTAAGATTGATATAAAATGAAATCTCAAAGTAGTTTTGATTTGGTAAGAGTCACACCAAGATATTTTATATTGTTTGTGACAATTGTGAAGGGTGTCATTTCCCTAATTTCTTTCTCAGCCTGTTTATCCTTCAAGTATAGGAAGGCTACTGATTTGCTTGAGTTAAGTTTGAATCTGGCCACTTTGCTGAAGGTGTTTATCAGCTGTACCAGAACTCTAGTGGAGTTTTTCGGGTCACTTAAGTATACCATCATATCATCTGCAAATAGTGATATTTTTATTTCTTCCTTTCCAATTTGTATCCCTTTGACCTCCTTTTGTTGTCTAATTGCTCTAGCTAGAACTTTAAGTACTATATTGAATAGACAGGGAGAGTGAGGGCAGCCTTGCCTAGTCCCTGATTTTAGTGGGATTGCTTTGAGTTTCTCTCCATTTAGTTTGATATTGGCCACTGGTTTACTGTATATTGCTTTTACTATGTTTAGGTATGCTCCTTGAATTCCTGATCTTTCAAAGATTTTTATCATGAAGGGATGTTGAACTTTGTCAAATACTTTTTGAACATCTAACGAAATGACCATGTGGTTTTTTTTCCTTTGAGTTTGTTTATGTAGTGGATTACATTGATGGATTTCTGGGTATTGACCCATCCCTGCATCCCTGGGATGAAGCCTACTTGATCATGGTGAATGATCGTTTTGATGTATTCTTGGATTCGATTTGCAAGAATTTTATTGAGTATTTCTGCATCGATATTCATAAGGGAAATTGGTCTGAAGTTTTCTTTTGTTGTTGGGTCTTTTTATTTAATTAATTAATTTATTTTTCTACTTTATTTACATTTCAGATGTTTTCCCCTTTCCAGATCTCCCCTTTGGACCTCCCTATTCCCTCCCTCCTCCCCTGCCTCTATTGGGGTATTTCCCCACCCACCTACCCACCCACTATCGTCTTCCCTCCTTGGCATTCTCCTATACTGGGGGATCTAATACCCTCAGACCCAAGGGCCTCTCCTCCCCCTGATTTCTAACAAGACCCTCCTCTGCCACATATGTGGCCAACACCATGGGTCACTTCATGTGTATTCTTTGGTTGGTGGATCAGGCTCCAGGAGTATCAGGGGGTCAAGCCAGTTGCCACTGTTGCTGCCTTTCTGGGGATGCAAACTCCCTCAGCTCCTTCAGTCCCTTCTCCAAGTCCTCCATCTGGGAACTCCCACTCCGCCCTACTGTTGCTGTGAAGTGACTCTTGGGTATTTCGAACTCTTGGGCTAATAACCACTTAACAGTGAGTACATACCATGTTCAATCTTTTGTGACTGTGTTAACTTGCTCAGGATGATATTTTCAAGATCCATCCATTTGTCTGCAAATTTCATGAAGTCATTGTTTTTAATTGCTGAGTAGTATTCCATTGCATAAATGTACCGCATTTTCTGTATCCATTCCTCTGTGGAGGGACATCTGGGTTGATTCCAGCTTCTGGCTATTATAAATATGGCTGCTACGAACATAGTGAACATGTGTCTTTATTACATGTTGGAGCATCTTCTGGGTATATGCCTGGGAGTGGAATAGCTGGATCCTCAGGTAGTATTATGTTCATTTTTCTGAGGGTCCGCCAAACTGATTTCCAGAGAGGTTGTATCAACTTGCATTCCCACCAGCAATGGAGAAGTGTTCCTCTTTCTCCACATCCTCGCCAACATCTGCGTCCGATAGAGGGCTAATATCCAATGTATACAAAGAACTCAAGAAGCTAGACTCCAGAGATCCAAATAACTCTATCAAAAAATAGGGAAGAGAGCTAAACAGAGAATTCTCAACTGAGGAAACTCAAATGGCCGAGAAGCACCTAAAGAAATGTTCAACATCCTTAGTCATCAGGGAAATGCAAACCAAAACAACCCTGAGGTTCCACCTCACACCAGTCAGAATGGCTAAGATCAAAAACTCAGGTGATAGCAGATATTGTTGGGTCCTTGTGGGAGTTTGGTATCAGTGTAACTGTGGCCTCATAGACTGAATTGAGTAGTGTTCCTTCTCTTTCTATTTTGTGGAATAGATTGAAGAATATTGGTATTAGGTCTTCTTTGAAGATCTGATAGAATTCTGCACTAAACCCATCTGGTCCTGGGCTTTTTTTGGTTGGGAGACTTTTAATGACTGCTTCTATTTCTATAGGGGTTATGGGACTGTTTAGATGGTTTATCTGATCCTGGTATTGGTATCTGTTTAGAAACTTATCCATTTTCTCCAGATTTTCCAATTTTGTTGCATATAGGCTTTTGTAGTATGATCTGATGATTTTTTGAATTTCCTCAGATTCTGTTGTTATATCTCCCTTTTCATTTCTAATTTTCTTAATTTGCATACTGTCTCTGTGCCCTCTGGTTAGTCTGGCTAAGGGTTTATCTATCTTGTTGATTTTTTCAAAGAACCAGCTCCTGGTTTTATTGATTCTTTGTATAGTTCTTTTAGTTTCTACTTGGTTGATTTCAGTCCTTAACTTGATTATTTACTGCCTTCTACTCCTCTTGGGTGTATTAGATTCTTTTTGTTCTAGAACTTTCAGTTGTGCTGTTAAGCTGCTAGTATATGCTCTCTTCAGTTTCTTTTTGGAGTCATTCAGAGCTATGAGTTTTCCTCTTAACACTTTTTCATTGTGTCCCATAGGTTTGGGTATGTTGTACTTTCATTTTCATTAAATTCTAGGAAGTCTTTAATTTCTTTCTTTATTTCTTCCTTGACCAAGTTATCATTGAGTAGAGCATTGTTCAGCTTCCATGTGTATGTGGACTTTCTGTTGTTGTTGTTGCCATTGGAGACCAGCCTTATTCCGTAGTGATCTGATAGGAGGCATGGGATTATTTCAATCTTCTTATATCTGTTGAGGTTTTTGTTATGACTCATTATATGATCAATTTGGAGAAGGTACCGTGAGTTGCTGAGAAGAAGGAATATTCTTTTGATGTAGGATGAAATGTTCTACAGATACGTATTAAATTCATTTGGTTCATAACTTCTGTTAGTTTCACTATGTCTCTGTTTAGTTTATATTTCCAAGATCTGTCCATTGTTGATAGTGGGATGTTGAAGTCTTCCACTATTATTGTGTGAGGTGCAATGTGTGCTTTGAGATTTAATAAAGTTCCTTTTATGAATGTGGGTACTCTTGCATTTGGGGCATAGATGTTCAGAATTGAGAGTTCTTCTTGGTAGATTTTACCTTTGATGAGTATGAAGTCTCCTTCCTTACCTTTTTTGATGACTTTCGGTTGAAAGTCAATTTTATCCTATATTAGAATGGCTACTCAAGCCTGTTTCTTGGGGCCATTTGACTGGAAAATTGTTTTCCAGCCCTTTACTCTGAGGTAGTGTTTGTCTTTAACACGGAGGTGCATTTCCTGGATGCAGCAAAATGCTGGGTCCTGTTTATGGATCCAGTCTGTCAGTGTATGTCTTTTTATTGGGGAGTTGATGTTAAGAGATATTAAAGAATAGTGATTGTTGCTTCCCATTATTTTTGATGTTGTTTATATGTTTGTGTGGCTATCTTCTTTTGAGTTTGTTGAAAGATTACTTTCTTGCTTTTTCTTGGGTGTAGTTTCCCTCCTTGAGTTGGCTTTTTTTATCTATTATTCTTTGTAGGGCTGGGTTTGTGGAAACATACTGTGCAAATTTGGATTTGTCATAGAATATTTTGGTTTTACCATCTATGATTATTGAGAGTTTTGCTGGATATAGCAGCCTGGGCTGGCATTTGTGTTCTCTTAGAGTCTGTATGAGATCTGCCCAGGATTTTCTAGCTTTCATAGTCTCTGGTGAGAAGTCTGGTGTAATTCTGATAGTTCTGCCTTTATATGCTACTTGCCCTTTCCCCCTTACTGCTTTTAATTTTCTTTCTTTATATTGTGTTTTTGGTGTTTTGACTATAATGTGACAGGAGGAATTTATTTTCTGGTCCAGTCTATTTAACGTTTTGTAGGCTTCTTGTATATTTATGTTCATCTCTTTCTTTAGGTTAGGGAAGTTTTCTTCTATAATTTTGTTGAAGATATTTACTGGTCCTTTAAGCTGGGAATCTTCACTCTCTTCTATACCTATTATACTCAGGTTCTGTCTTCTCATTGTATCCTGGATATTCTGGATGTTTTGGGTTAGGAGCTTTTTGCATTTTGTGTTTTCTTTGACTGTTGTGTCCATGTTTTCTGTGGTATCTTCCGCACCTGAGATTCTCTCTTCCATCTCTTGTATTCTGTTGGTGATGCTTGCATCTAAGACTCCTGATTTCTTTCCTATGTTCTCTAACTCCAGGGTTGTCTCCCTTTGTGATTTCTTTATTGTTTCTATTTCTGTTTTTAATTCCTGAAAGGTTTTGTTCATTTGTTTGATTGTGTTTTCCTGTAATTCTTTAAGGGATTTTTGTGTGTCCTCCTTAAGGGCTTCCAGTTGTTTGCCTGTGTTCTCTTGTATTTCTTTAAGGGAGCTATTTATTTCCTTTTTAAAATCTTCTATCATTCTCTTGAGATGTGATTTTAAGTTTGAGTCTTCCTTTTCTAGTGTATTGGCGTATCTAGGGCTTGCTGTGGTAGGAGAGCTGGGTTCTAATGATGCCAAGTAGTCTTGGTTTCTGTTCCTTGTGTTCTTGTCCTTGCCTTTCGCCATCTGGTTATCTCTGGTGTTAGCTGGTCTTACTCTCTCTGACTGTGGCTTGTCTTTCCTGCAAGACTAGGTGTCAATAATCCTTGGAGACCAGTTCTTTCTGAGAGGAATTTGGGTTTGGAGAGTTGTGGTGCAGGGTCAGCTCTGGGGTGCAGACAGAAACAAGAAGGATCTAATCCCCAGCTGCCCCTTGTTTCCTGTGTCCTGATGGCTCTGCAATGGTCCTCTTGGTCCAGTGAATTTGAAAAGAAGTGGTGGTCTTGCCTAAAGGTGTGCTTAAAGGTGTGTCGGCATTCCTGGTATACCAGCCCTCTCCTGGCACTATTTGAGTATGGAGCCCTGTGTCACAGGATCTGCTCTCCAGCCACCGAAAGAAACCAGATCCTTGTTCCTCAGTCCCTGTGACCTGGGTATTTCAGGGGTCCCTATTAGCCGTCAGTCTTGTCCCCACTCCTGGGAGGCTAGCTTTCTCCCCTAAAATGAAATCTGAAAGTAGTTTAAATTTGTATTTCCTTATGACTAGGGTTGTTGAACATTTCTTTCAGTGTTTTATCTCTTTGTGCATTTCATCTTTTGAGAACTCTCTGCCTAGTTCCTTACCTCATTCTGAATTGTTTTGTTTTCATGAGGTTCAGTTGTTTTATTTCTTTATATATTCTAGATACAAACTTTCTATCAGATAATCATGTTTTTCTAAAGCTTTCAAGTATGTCACTAAGTTATTAAGATGAGATTATTTATTTATTTGTTTACATGGAGGTTATGTAAGCTCCTTAGAGCTATAAATGTTCCTGTTAGAACAGTCCTCATTGTGTCCCATAGATTTTAATTTCTTTCTTGATTTCACCCATGACCCATTAGTATGTTATTTCCCATAAGTTTGTGTATTTTCTGCCATTTCTATTGTTGTTGCTATTCTGCTTTATTCCTTCAAAGTAAGACTGAATGCAGAGTGTTATTTCAACTATTTATCTCTGTGTCTTTGTCTCTTTTGAGTTGTGTACTTGTTACTTTTCTGTTGCTGTGATAAAACACCATGATAAAAGCAACTTATGTAAAGAAAAGTTTACTTGGACTTTATTGGTTTCAGACAGATAAGAATCCATCCTGACAGGGAAGCCTCATCCATGACAGTGGGAGTAGCTAGCTAGAGCTCATAGCTTGAATCACAAGCACCTATCAGAAAGAGCAAGCTGAGAATAACATGGGTCTTTAAATGGTCAAAGCTTACCCCAGTGACATAATTCCTTCAAAACACCTTCTACACAGTCTTAAAAATCACCAGCAACTGGGGACCAAGATTTAAATATCTGATATTATGGGTGACATTTTTCATTCAAACCATTTAAATTGTTTGGTCATATTTATAATTACTCTTTTGAATTATTTTCCTGTAAAATTTTCCATGTTATTTTTATTATTGACCATGACTATAGGATTGTTTTGTTTTGTTTTTTTTTTTTTTGAGAAGCCATTTTATTTCTTTTAATGATGTTTTTATTTCCATGTTGGGATTTGTACATCTGGAGTTAGTTTGTTCATTGAAGTTTTCTATTTTTTTTCTTCGATTCACCTTTTAGCAGAGGTGTTCAGGATGAGGCTGATTCATAGCAGGGTTGCCATCTTGGCAAATACCAAACAAACATAAATTTCTTATGTTTGTTTGGTATTTGAAGATACAACATCTATCCAGGTCTTCTGTTTCTTTCTCTGCTACAGACTGATGCCTTCATCAGGTTTGTCAAGGAAACTGGTGCAAATTTCTTCCTACAGTGTGGGCTGATCTTGTGGGTGAAGACTGTGTAGAGCAAATAGAGGGTTCTAGTCAGACAGCTGGCAGGTTTCTGGATCTGTGAATCACATATGATGGGTGAAGGTTACCTGGTTGGGTTCTGGCAAGTCCCAAAGGGAGGGAGAAGGGCAGAGAGGAGATGGCTGTCCATGGTAAGAAGCCTTAGGACTGAGGAAACCCTGGGTTCCTACCGCAAGTGGTGGCTAGTGTCCTCAAGTAGCAAGCCACAATTTACTTTTCATTGTAAGGAAACTATCCATCACTTTTACTACTATTTGTTTTAGAAGATTCTTCTATATTGATTCTCAAACTTGAAATTCTTTAAAAGGAAAACTAATCATATCTTTCTAGTGTTGACTTATTAAAACAACCTATAGATGTCTAATGTAAAGATAGATACAAATAATTATACAACTCAAATGGAATCAGACACTAAATAAAAGCAGAGCAGAACCAAAGATTTGAACTGCTCGTGTCTGGTAAATGTAGATACCAAAATTCTTCTGCTTAAACACAGTACTATGACTGTGAATATGACTATGTTCACTACCAATACTTTTTAAGAGAGCTCTTCCGAAATCCCAAGTTGCAGGTGATGATCCTCTATCTGCTCACTTGTTGTGGTTGTTGTTGTTCTGAACTGCTGAGAAGCTTGTATCCAACTTGAAATGTATTTCAATCTCTATTCTCTGTTTGTAGCTTATAAGAAACATTGTAGACTTAGATGTGAATCAGTCACCCCATATGATATCTGTTGCTTTGTAACAAATAGCCCAAAACTCAGTGGCTTGAAATAGAAAGGATCATTTATTGTCTCTCTTTGTTTTGTTGGGTCAGAAATCTGGAGGTGTGCTTGGGATCTGGTATTTGGATAGTAAGTGAAGCGTCCATAACCATAAGATTTTGTCAGTCACATGTCTGATAAATAGGCTATCCAGATGTGGACGGCTGGGGTTTTTCTAGAAAACGCTAAGCAGTCTCTACATTTGATCTTTATATAGTGATGGCCTCAGGGAGGGCCTGCTTTCAACAGGAGGGAATTTAAGCTTTGTATTTTGATGTGAAAGGCATGAGGCAATTTGTAATGTATTTTGAAGTCTCCATAACACATAATAATGATCACACTGAATTTTAGAATATCCTCTATATTGTTTATTATAGACTACGTCTTAGGGTTTCTACTATTCTATTGTGATAGAACACTATAACCAAAAGCATCTTGGAGAAAAGGGCTTCATCTTACACTTTCAGGTAACAGTCCATCACCGAGAGAAGTCAAGGCAGGGTAGAAATCTGGAGGCAATCATCCTAGCTCCATGATGTGTGGCATGGCTGGCTACTCCATAAAGATAGTGGGAAGGTGAGAGGGGAAGATGTATTTTGCCTTCTACAGACAATCAGATAGCCTGACATCTTTCTGCCCATGCTGAGGGTATCTTTTTGGAAAGAGATGAAACTGCCTTCTTAGAGAAGCCCTTGAATCCTGAACGTTAAAGCTGGTCTTACTCCCACCTGGCCCACATTGTCTTGGGCACAGTCTACTTTTTACCTTGGGATAACCAGTTTAATAACCAAGATAGGACATACAAATTCACCAGGTATCATGTTAATGAAGAGTTCCCATTAAAATACTTAAGTGAAAGTGCAGAAGCTTGACTCACTACGGTGGACACTGGCTCTTGGGGTGCAGAGGGATCCTGTAAGACTGCATACTTACTCTCTGATTTCTGAATGGTGGGACAAGCTGTGACACTTGAGGAGAGACAGAGGCACTTTGAGGACAGTGGATGTTTGCTAAGTGATCAGGGAACTGCTTTAAAGAGGTAATTACTGTTGTGTCTATACTGATGGTGCCCACTGAACCAGTGCATGTGTGGAGCAAGATATGTATACCCCAAAGCAAGAGGCTCGAACTGGAAAAGATGCTCAGAGTATGGTTCTCTAACTGGATGGAAATCACCTTTTTCTCTCCACCCAAGTTCTTTCATCAGGTTATCTGAATGCTGCTGAGACTAACTCCCAGGTACAACCTGAATTGTCACAATTTTTGAAGTTAAGGAGAGATGTATAGTTTCAGACTTTGCTACCCTAAGGGCAATGTTATTTTGCTGTTGAAATTCTGGCTCATGCTACTTGGTTGGAGTCCTGCTCAGGAATCAGGGATTGGATTTTCTAAATCTTCTGGGTGTATTCCTTCTATGGTAGAGTGGGGATGACAGCAGGACCTACCACAAAACATTGTGAAGGACGGTGAAGAGAAGACCCAGGAGAGCAGCAGTACTTGGTACATGTTCCCTTCTCTAAGGTTAAGTGATGAACGTGTAGTAAGGCCTATGTTTCTCCCTCCATTTTGCTCACCAACAAATTAAGGTTATTTCTGAACCCAAGCTTCCCCTCACTCTTGAGTTATACTCCTACTCTTCAATGGAGCATGGAGGGTTAGAAAGGGCAGCAGCACTGGGCCATGTCCTCATCAAGTGAGCCAGGTACTTCCCAGGGCTATGCTGCATGCAAGCTTCTTCTCAGCCACAAGAAACTCCACATTCATGGTGTCTGCATAGAGTGTTCAGTGATGGAGATGTGATATGTGCCTTCTGTTAGAACTCGGTAGCAGTACTCACGGCAGTCCAATATGTCCATCTAGAGATGCGACGGGGACCAAGACAGGTGGATGAGGCTCTGGATAGAACCACTCTAAGTTTAGCTTTTCTGTTGATCTCAAACCAGAATGACAGAGTTATATGAAATAACAATGTAGGCTTATATATACAAGGGAGAAGAGTAGATATAATGGGCAACTGAATTTCTGGAAAATTGATGGTCTCTTTCATAGAAGGATCCAGTGACTTCTGACTTGATCGCTTCCTATTGTTCAACCATTTGCACAAAAGCTACTCTTTTTCGGATTCTACTGCACTTTTCTTCTGTTTTGGTTTTATTTTGAAAGAGTTACCCCACCCCTAGACCCCAGCTGCAATGGAAAGTAAGTCTACTTGTGTGTGTGTGTGTGTGTGTGTGCGTGTCTAGGTAGACTCAAGCTAATGTTAGGAGTCTTGCTTAATCGGTCT
The DNA here is from genome assembly GCA_019843965.1 of Rhynchomys soricoides. Taxonomy (NCBI): domain Eukaryota; kingdom Metazoa; phylum Chordata; class Mammalia; order Rodentia; family Muridae; genus Rhynchomys; species Rhynchomys soricoides. The sequence continues at coordinate 2,163,335 of JADRCH010000186.1, forward strand.
CCATTTTACTCATTGAGGTACTTTATTGTACTCAGAGCTTGCTGCTTCAGCTAGTCTAGCTAGTCAGCTGGCCCTGGGATTCCTTGCCTGTGTCTCTCAAGCAAAAGGATTACAGACAGGCTGCTGCACCTCCCTAGTGTTTATGTGGATGCTGGAGATCTGGACTCTGATCCTCATTCTTGAGGAGCTAGCACTTTACCCATGGAGCTATCTCCTAGCCCCTACATTAGCCTTACCATGTCACTGGCAGAAAGAACATTCCAAACCATCCATCGAGTTTCCAGGAGGGGATTTTCATGGGTCCAGCATGAATTATGTGTTGTTCTCGGAAGACTGGGAACAGCACCCTGATTGGCTGGCCAAACACAATCCCCTTAGGTGAAATAGAAGTATTGGATTCAACCTTCACATTTGAAAAGGAAGGGAAAGGTTGGTGGCTTCAAAGTAAAATTGGAGCATTGTTCCCCAAAGAAGACAAAGGAAAAAAGTCAAAGCTGACAGATCCCATTCCAAGCAAGGGTTCAGAATGAAGGACATTAGCACACACTTGCCTGTAAAACTGTGAGCCAAGAAATGTTAATTCAGCAGCTGGGTAAACCTGATGTTGATGTTGATGATCTCTCTCTCTCTCTCTCCTCTCTCTCTCTCCCCCCCTCCGCACCCCCCCCCCGTATGTGTGTGTGTGTGTATGTGTGTGTGTGTGTTTTCTTATAGCCAAGACCTCAAGGTTCATTTACCTGCCCAGCCTCTGGTGACTGTCCTGCCCTCTCTGCCTGGTGTGACACTGGAAGCTGAGGTCAAGGCAGCAGCAAATCCTTCAAGGCACCTGGGCCTGGAGTCATTCTAAAAGCTGATGACACAGCCATGTTCTAGTTCCCTCTAGTTTCACTTTATCGTTCTCTTCCAATAAGACTGGGACCTGCTCATATTCCGCTGCATCTTGAGAGCATGCTGTCCACTGGAAGACGTGTTATGAAATGAGATGTATCATTGGAGATGTAGGGAAGAAATCTGAAGCAAATGACCTCATCTAACCCACATCAGCCTCCGTCCTGGGCTCTTGCCACCCCACCCCCCAACAGGTGTAAGGACAAAAGGCTCATTGTCCTTAGAAGCCTATAGGATAAATGGAGAGGGAACGTGTCTTTGCTGGTTAATCTGCCTTGATAAAGAGTATTGTTTTATCTCTTGCCATCGCTAGGGTTTCAAGGGGTAAATTCTACTGGGGACAAAGTCTGCTTTGTCTTTCCCAATCCACTGAGATGATTAAATTGACCTTTCTTAGACTCTGTGGTTGTCACAACCCAAGTGCCAAGGTGTTGGGCTTCCTTGAGAACAGTCTCCTTTCCTCCCACAAGGGGCGTAGCATCTATAGAGATGCTGTGGGACTGAGGAGCAGTGTGCTTCTCTTTGGTTTTCTTTTTAATTCTTAAAAGTAAGAATGTTCTCTCTTAAGCAAATTCATGTTTACATAAAAATTGAAAAGCAAGTACAAAGAGCAGTCTTCCTTTCTCCCAAGAGCCTCTTCCAGTTTTCCCAGGTGATACTATTTGCATTGATGTGTTTGTTAAGCCAGTGATGAGGCAGGTGTCAATACTTTATCTTCTTACACTAATTGTACTAGATTATATCACAAGTGCACAGCTTACCTTTGGTTCATTCTGCATTGTACATGGTGTGGGTTTGGTTTAGTGTTATGACACGTACCTGACACTGTACAGTATACTACAAAGGAGGTTCACTACCCTAAAGTTCTTGTGTGTTCTCCAAGCTCACCTCTCACTCCTGCCCCCACTTTCCTCAGGCAAGCGCTTACACTTTCACCCTCTCCAGAATGCCACAGGGTTGGCATCATCCCTACAGTCATTCAGACAAGCATCTTTCGCTGAGCAATGGGGTAAGTTTGCATTGGGATAAGTTCTTCTCTGTTTGTGTGCCTTGATAGCTCATTTCCTCTTTTTTTTTTTAACTACACGAGAGTTTCTTGAGGTGCTGGGGATTGAACACAGCGGCTTTCTTACAATGGCCAAGTGCTGTGCCATGGAACAATATCCAGACCATATTGTCAAATAGCTTCTACCTTGCTTTAAAAGCTTTTCATGTAACAGGTAATATTCTTGGCCCTGTTCCCACCCCACCCCCCCTTTTTATATTATTTCCTATGAGATAACCTAAATTTTAGAAGGGTCTTATTGTGTGTGTTATTTCAAAACCTAAAATGACTAAAGAAAAATTTCAAGTGATTCTTTTGTAAGGTAGAGAAACGAGAACAAATGTCAACTGTGATCTGACAAGATTAAGTTGTCGTGGGCTGCAGGCAGTGTTAGTATTCATGACAATTGTATCCAGACAAATTTATAGTTATATAATTGGCGTTTCTCTTGAAGTAAATGATCTCCTGGTTTTCTTTCCCCCAGCAACATTGGAGGTCCTGCTTACAGTGAGTCATAACATTCACAAATTCACTATTAATATATAGATCAAACATTTTTCTCCCTATTTACATTTCTGGAACAGAACATACCTAATCTGTCCAGGAAAGTAATGTGTAAGAGGTGCTCCCATTCAGCAGTCCTATGACATGGAGGCTGAAGCTCACTGTGGAGAGTACAGGTCATAGAATGCCAGGGTCTGATCTGAATGCCTTGTCATGCCCTGGAGAGAGAAGCCGTCTTAAACATCCATTTCTCCCCACACTCAGTGTAGTCATCCATAAAGCACAACTAATGATAGTTTCCACCTTCTAAGACTGTTCTAGAGGATAAAGGAGGAAAATCCACAGAGTGTGTCAACTACAGAGAAACAACAAACACTCCTTGCAAACAGCGGTAAGCTATCCAGGGCCTTTGGCCTGTGGAGAAAGCAAGGGCTGAGTCCATTTAGGTGCTCATTAAATTAGTCCTGACTATCCATGGATGCAAAAGCCGGGTTAATCCTGTCACAAATATATTCCTAGACACAGCTAAGTCTGTCCAAGAAGCCAGCTTCACTGAAGTGAAGGGAAACAGAAAGGTCAGGGGCCATGTGAAATGTTACAGCATTGAGCACACTGCTTTTCCTTCTTTGGCTCTACCTCTGCTATGATAGGGTCAGTGATAATAATTTTCAATCTCTACTCTTCCTGCCTTAAAAGTTCATTTCCTGAGCAGGTATCTGCACTGGAGAGGTGATCAGTAGACAACATGATTCCTAAGTAGTTGTGTGTGTCGTGTGTGTGTGTGTGTGTGTGTGTGTGTGTGTGTGTGTGTGATAATACTCAGTTTTTATCAACAGTTCACTTGAGGTACACCAGAAGGATTCAGCGTACTCCTTGCCTCCTCCCATGCCTCTTTCTCTTCTTATACAATTTTGCCGTTAGATCCCGATGATAAAAGAAATCTAAGTCTCAGATTCTGTATAACGGAAAGTGAGCCAGGAGTTGCTGTGTCTGTGTGTCTGTCAGCCAGCTTTTGACCCTCTGGGTTTCAGCTGTGGATTATGTTTCTTGTGTTATTGCTCTCTGCTCTCTGCCTCCTGCATCAGTGCTGTCCTGGCCTTGGCAGCCTGTACAGAGTGATGACCAGGAGGCAGCTTGACTCATTAGTCTATGTTCTTGTGTTAGAGCTCTACTTGTATTTCTGGATTTTAGTTTTCTACTTTAACAAGATGGGGGAGGACGAAGTCTAGACCTTGTAAAACTCAGGACTCTTTGAATATCATTTTATCATGATTTTTATGTGCTTTAATTTTGCAGAATAAGCTTTCTTTGCCAAAGGTAGACTACAAACCTAGCACCAGCCTGTTCTGTAACATCTTTGTGTATCCATCAAAAATATGGATGGGTATCCTAGAAAGCATGCTTGAAATGATTCTGGGAGGACAGGGCCAGGAAGAGGGGAAAACAACAGTCTGATGTTGGGGTGACATTATCTAAAGTGACACCAGGCAAGCTCTATGACTAAAAAACTATAGATATCGGCAGCAAGTGACTAACTGTGAGAGCTAGAAATGGACTCAATTGTGTGTGTGTGTGTGTGTGTGTGTGTGTGTGTATGTGTGTGTGTGTGTGTTAAAGCAATGGTCAATTAATGTACATTAGCAGTCACATGATAGAGTGTCAGAAAGGAGATAAGCTCAGTGGTTAAAGATCACAGACTTGAAAAAGGGAGCCGATTTGAAACCAACTTGCACTTTTAACTGTTCATTTCAACAAACCAATCCATCCTTCAACTGCTTGGGTAGCAAATGAGATAATGCTCATCTTGGTGTTCTTGAAATTTTGATAAAACAAAACCTGCCTAATTCAGGAAGAGTTTTATGAACTGTTCTCTTCTATTCAGTTGTTAAAGGTTCTGAATGAAGGGGCACAGGGCATGGAACACTGCTGAACTTTATCATCATAAAATCCCATATTCTGAAGAAACCTGCACTAGACATGTGTTCGATAAATGGAAGCCGAAACTGTGTGTGTGTTGAAAGCTTCATTAAAGCAAGGACTTTGAAGTATGGCTTCTGATTCTTTCTCCAGGACTTTGGGCATCTGGGTCAAAAGTGCATCATTAATGCAGTCTTCATTGCTATTGAAAATGGATTCCATTTACATTGGTCCTATTTACAGCAGCTTTCCCGGGACTCAAATAAAACAAGGCTCTCCCGCCCACTGGCTCACAAGCTGTGCAAAGTACAGTCTTCTATTGTGACATGTGTCCTGGCAGTTCGCCACTGTCTGCCCTACCCTACTGCAGGGTCAGAATCCCCCCCTGCATCCCGTAAAATCGCTGAACTCTCGGGAAGGTACTGAGAGCCTGGAAGAAGCATCCAGCATCTCTCTTGAGATGAGTAAATTACATGGAAGGCTATGGGTATTTTATGATCTGTCATACATAGATAATTCAAGGTGCAGCTTAGCAGTGAAACTCATTTTCCACAACTCCCAAATGGTTTCACAATAAATCTGTGAACTTAATCAGCTTCTTCTGTTGAGGCAAAGTTCCCTAATTGTGTCCTTGTGTGAAATAGACAAAAATACTCCATCTCTGCAAAGGAAGTGTGGATCACCATAACGTGGGGAGTAACAGTCTCAGCCGAGATCGAGTTGTCTCTGGTAGTGTTCCTCTTCTAGATAATTGTCAGGCTCTTCTTTCTTGGTCAACACTAGGACAATGAATATCCTGAACTAAGTGTCTCTGGGACACAATGGTGTAGTAACTAAGGGGACTGCCAACTAGATTTCTAGAAATTCCCACAAGACTCCTGCAGAGCCACAACACACTATCACAAATGAACACCGAAATGAAACCCAGCAACTGAATGTCTTGCTTTCCTTTCCTTTCCTGGTCTCTAGGAGACGATGCCTGCCTTTCTTTCCCTTTCCTCTATGCCAAGTATGGCGGGCACAGAGGGGAATGCCGGGAATGTTAGGGCAGCTGATGACTGTCAGCTAGCAAAGCAATCTGGTGAAAAGAAGACAGGGACTCCGTGACTTCCTATTCCTCAATTCTTGGGCAGCAGTGACCTTCAGAGCTGCAGGGGTTTGTGGGAGCTGGAGGGTGTGGTCTGAGAGTAGAGTCTACAATTGGAAGCTGACCTTTCGGAGTCTAGATTTTTCCATCCTGGAAAATAAGAACTAAGCATAGGATTGAATTAGAAATGGAAGGATTTCCCAAGGCTCTCATCTGTCCCAGCTGCATCCATAGCCGTGGCCTTGCTCCTGTCCATTCTCAGCTAGGATTCCTGCCTGTCCCTCCTTACTCCTGGCTGGGTGCTGAGGTCAGCAGAAGCACCTTGCGACAAACACACAAACTAAGCTGTAGTCAGCAGACCCAGCCTCAAAATTGGAGGAGGAATTGTGAAAACATCATTTCCCTGCAAGTCGGACACCCTCCCCACTCCCACAACAAAAGAACTAGTGTTTCTAAATGCTCTTGCCTCAGGCCCTCACCCGCCTGTGAATAGGGGCACTGAGGGGACAGAAACACCATAAAATCCTAGGTTCCCTCCACTCAGCCTCAAGCTGTGGTTTCCTATTTCCTCCCACTGGACAGCTTCAGTATTAATTGCTCCCAAAACCAACAGTAAAATTTCACTACCGTTCCTTGCAGGCAAAGAAACCCTCAGGTCTTCTGGGAATTTCGGAGCAGGTCTTGCTGACCCTGGCATCTCTCTCCTGTATACACACAAGCGGTGGGGGGTTCCAGACAGGTCTTTGGTTTGGGGGGCACAGGCTCTCAGCAAAGAGTAGTCCAAAGCTGCACATGAGAATTCACTAGAAATGCAAATTTTCAGTTCATCAGAAGTCCCAGGACTTGATTGCCTCCTTAGTTTGTTGAAGAAAAAAAAAATCCTGTAAGTGATTTCTGTTCAAGTAAATCATGAGGATTAGCAATCTAGGCTAGGCATTTATTTTGTCAGAATACTGCAGACTTTTATTGTTGTCTGTGTGGTCTTTGGCGTACTTCCTTACATTTCTGTCTAGCAGGCTCCTAGTCAGTTTTTAAGTCCTTCTGAAAATACCCTCTGTATGTAAGTCTTCATCATCCTCCCAAACTAAGGGAATAAAATATCCTTTAATGTGAGTTACGACATCTGGGGCATCTTACTAATATATTTTGTTAAAACTATCAAGTTCCTCCGTTCTGCTCCAGGATCAGAAATAAGAACATGCTTACATCAGCAAATGCTTTGTGTAACCTACTGTAGGACTGTCGTTTGTTTTTGGTGATGCCAAAATAAGATTTTTAAATTGATTTAAGAAATCAAAATGTAAGATCATGTCACAGGCTTAAAACCTCATCTCTGACATGTGCTGGCCCTGTGGCCTTAGGTAGTGACTTGACCACTTTAATTGTCATTTATAATGAAGACATGCTGGTCATGTTTACCCCAGTGTGACTGGGCAACTGAAGGAGCAGTGCCTAGCATGTAGCTGACCAGTACAGACCCGTGAAAGCTGGTTGCTACTGGGAATGTTACTCTTTTCACTTTCATTCTCACTAGTTAGCAATATTCACTGTGCCTGAAATAGAGAATACAGGCAAAAGCATCTGTGAAAATCTCTGGGAAGATCAAGGGTGTGGGCTTATCTCTTATACTTCCTGAAGTGCAGGCCAATTTGAAGAAGTAGGCACTTATTGTAGGCAAATTTGACTTTTCATAATATGTTTCATAAAACATACTGAAAAGGTGTTGATGACTTCCAAATTGCCTTCCTCAACTGCCCAGGATCCATCACTGCCTAGGTGGCATCATTTAAATTCCTGGCTGTGTCATTTAAAATGGCCATTAGAGCAAGGATCAAAGCTTTGACAATGAGTCAGAGTCACCTTCTTGTTGAAGTCATGAAGACTAAGATGAAGCACAAGGGTGGTAGAAAACATATTTCAGTAGAAGAACCAATAGGTTTTTTTTTTTTAAATAACTCTTAAATAGCTTAAGATTGAAAAGCAAACAAACCTGATATAGGTTTTATAATTTAAAAAAAAAAAATCCTGTTTAACCTTGGAAATGTAGTGAGGTGAGTAACGGAGCTCTCTGTAAATCACATTTGCAGAGAAGTTCCAGCTCAGACTCTACACTTTCTCTTCTCCTCCTGATGCTCTCTCATCTCCCTCTGCCACTTTCTGTCAGCATCTGTTTTGTCTCTCTGGGTGTGTAAGCATGCCAGTATGGACACATTGTGTGGACATAAATCAGCAAGAACTGTCCTCCTCAATCTCTCTTTTATTTTTTGAGGCAGGGTCTCTCACTAATCCTGGAGCTTACTGATTTGGCTAGACTGGCTAGTCAGCAAGCCCCAGGGACCTGTCTTCTGTTATTAGAGGTGTGCCCTGCCATTCCCAGTTCTGTATGTAGGTTTTAGGGGTTGTACCCGAGTCCTTAGTCATTATATTTACATAGTATAAGGATATAGAGTGTATTACTTAAATAAATATATATAACACTATGTAAAAGAGATATATACACATCAACTGAACCATCTCTGCCTTACTGCCAGTCATCATTCTTGGCCCAAGGAGAACACAATAAAACCAGAATGGAAAAGAGAAAGCAGCCAATCAACACATCTCAAGATTTGCTTCTGTCTCACATACCCTTTAATCTTTACAAAACACAACAAAGGGATATTGTACACATATTTTCATGACACAGAAGCCAAGTTCTGATAATAAAACACAATCTTGCATCCAGATCTAGTAAGAGTAAAGCCAAGATTCAGGTTTGAAATCATGCTGTCTGGTGCATATATGGATGAAGGAGAAATCCCTCAGCTCATCTGGTTAGAATACACTGTCAGAATAGCTTGGATTCAGTTAGGATCTCCATCTTTTAGTGTAACCCAGGCATATTCTTCCCAGTTTGTCCATGCCTGCGATACCAGGGGAACCTAAATGAAGAGTTAGAAGACTTAGTGGCATAAGACTACAAACCACCTCAGGGCTGATTCTGAAAACCCAGCAACTCTTAGAGCAGGCAACTCTCATATATGTCCGTAGGAGGGAAGGAGAGAGCCAGAGAAAGAGAGGGAGAGAGGGAGAGAGAGAGAGAGAGAGAGAGAGAGAGAGACAGAGAAAGAGACAGAGACAGAGACAGAGACCGAGACCTAGCAAATTAAAGCTCTTGAAGAGCCAGCAGTCAGTATTGGGCAGCACTGTGCTGATTGCCAGTCAGTCTTGCCCCATTGGCTTCAGCCAGGCGAATGTACCTTGAGAGAACCCCAGGGCTGAAATGTGGCTTGGCATCTGGCTAGGCCTGTGTCTTCCTTGGGGGAGCAGGGAACACTGCAGCAAGGGGTATGCCAAAGCCAGGCCCCCACAATGTGGGGAGATTGAGCATGGGAAAACAGAGTCTTTATCAAGTCTTGGCTCAGCTTCAGCATGTATGTGTGGGGATAAATCCTAAAGCCAGTAACCTTATGAGAGAGAGAGAGAGAGAGAGAGAGAGAGAGAGAGAGAGAGAGAGAG
>JADRCH010000186.1:2172283-2190806 GCA_019843965.1 Rhynchomys soricoides
AGAGAGAGAGAGAGAGAGAGAGAGAGAGAGAGAGAGAGAGAGAGAGATCACTAGGTCCTCCAGGGGCCACACAGGAAGCAGGAAGTTGTTTGTTTAAAAATTTCTTTGTGTTGCTAAAGCTCTGCTTTGGTGTTAGAAAGGAAGAGGTTTTGTTGTGTTTTCTTTCTTCTCTCTGAAGTTACAATAGACAAGCAGGCATTCAGATTTGTCAACAGTAAATCGTGGTTTGGTGATGTTTATCCAGGAGTGGGAATGTATGGTATGACTCAGTTTCCAGAGAATATTTTGGAATTTAAAGTCTGTAATAAATTATTCCACCAAGGCTAAACTAGTCTTCTGGAACAAATGATATATATATATACGCGCGCACACACACACACACACACACACACACACACACACACACACGAGATATAAAATAAGAGAAGAGAGGGGTGGAAACGATACAAAGAATCAGCTGGGGCTGGGCAATAGCAATGTTGGTAGTAATATTAGTATTTGGAGTGGGATGGACCTGGAATTGCAGGGGGGGGGCACTGCATGAGGTAATCGGGGAGTCACCTGCTTTCTTCCCTTTCTTCATCATGTCTGTCCTCTGTCTTTTCTCTCTTTTGTCCCCGGAGTCTTCTTTTCTCTCTCTACCAAATTGGTGAGGAAGAAGAGAAGCAGGAGTCAGCACTTCAGACATAAAAGTTACCTCGGGACTTTGTTAAAATATAAGCTTTCAACTCTGTAGGTCTGAAGTCTGGGCCGAAATCTGTATTTCAGTGTGCCCTGGTGGGTTGCTGGTCCCGATACATATGCAGACCACACTTGAGTCACAAGTGCTAGAGGAAGTTCAGATAAAGTTATAATGGAGTTTTAAAGCTATGCTTTGCCAAGCTAGTAAATTGGTTATTTCATTCATTCTTTCAATAAGTACTTATTGAAACCTGCTTTGTGCCGGGCCCAGAGCCAGCAGTGGGCATATAATAGGGAGCAAAAGAGACTCTATGTCTGTCTTCATTGAACTTGGAGCCTAGTGTGTATGGCTAACTTAATCCCATGTATAACAAGATACGGCACTGTTGTTGCTGTATGTCTAATGAAGAAAGGGTATAGGGATTAATGAGGTCTGAAAATGGGCAATTCATTGGATGGTCATAAAAGTGTCCCTGGAGAAGTGACATTGAGATGAGATAGGAGCCTAACAAAAGGTCTTCTTTGTTATTTTTTTTTTTATCATGTTGGTTGATTGAATGATTTTGTGCATATGTGTGTGTGTGTGTGTGTGTGTGTGTGTGTGTGTGTGTTTATAGGCACTCATGTCAAGGCTCACACGTGGAACTTAGATGACAACTTTCAGGAATTGGTGCTCTACATCCATGTGTGGGTCCCTGAGATTGAACTGAGGTCATCAGGCTTGGCCACCAGCACCTTTATCACTGAGTCCTATCATTATAAGAACAGGTGGCTGAGCATTAGTTGAACACTTATTTGGGGCACATATATTACTAAGCATATACCTGTGTATTATCTCATTTAATTCTCATAACAATCTCCCAGGATGCTATTATTATCCAAGTCTGAAATTACACTAAAAGATTGGCTGCTCAGAGAATTTGTACAAGGCCATATGGCTGGTACACAGCACATTTAGAATCGAAGAACAGAGCATACACAGTCTTCACAACTTCACTTGACTGCTGCTATAATCATCCAGCACTTTCACCAGTGAGTCCCCGATCAACTAAGATAACCAACTCCTTTGCTCCTTGCTTCGGTTCTTGCCACACTGAGGTCTACTATACTCACCTGGTATGATGCAGAGGAACAAACTAGAATTTGTCTCTGATATTTGCACTGGCTTAGACATTATCATGAGTAATAGGTACCACTTTTCTAGAACCTTCTGTGTGTTGCATACTTTCTCAAGAATGTAACATATGAACATATCAAGTTGACATGATGATTTTGCAAAATCAGAGTGATATATCATTTATCATAAACACACACACTCGCACACATATCTTTGTTTTTGGAGGGGGATTGTAGCCTAGAGAAGGTAAATGGCACAATTTGTGTAAGGTTAGCTTGTTTGGTACAGTGAATCTGTCCCCAGTGCATGCTCTGCTCTGTGATGCCTGAGGCCTTTGCAAGGGGCAAGTGATCAACAACCTCAATAGTTCTCACAATAGCGCTGAGAGGTTATTTATCTTTTTTTATTGTGTTGGCATTTGCAGCCATGAGTCAGGAGCAAGGGTGGATAAAGCTGTCTCTACCTCAGCAACAAGTTTAACTTTTTATTAGCAATGTTAATCATAGACAAGAAGTAGGTTTTTCCCTAGATAGATGAGGGCTTTAAACACAGTCACACAAAGCATCAGTAGATGAAAACATGACCGCACCTGGAAGCTAATGTCTAGAAATAATATCAACGATTGTAAAGGTCTTTGGGAGAACGACATGCAATCATCGGTAATGTGATTTGAATTCTTCTATAAAAAAATAAGATTTTAGAAACTCTATTACTTCAGCAACGATCTTGTCCACTTTTCACCTCTCAAGGCAAAAGTAAGAGCTGCAGTGACATTAAAAGAGTGGCTTCTGAAAACAATTTTGGGAAGACTGGTGAGACTCCGTGAACTGGTGTCTTCCAAATGTCTGTGGCATAACATTAAAGGAGCCTGCCTCCACAGATGAGCTGGTGAGCATGCAGGAAAGACTCAGCGTCTATTGAAACAGACCATAAAAAGTTCACTGCTCCAGTTTCAGATTCCACATTGCAACTAACCTTTATGAAAATATCATTCGTCAGGTCCTGCGTGCTGTTCAGGCGCACTTTCTAAGTGTTTTTCACTTAGAAAGCTACTAAACTAACGGCCCTTTCCAATTATGCATCTACAGAGTTGGATTTTCTTCACAGGCTTCAGTCAAAACAACCCATCACAGCAGATTGAAAGCAGAAGCAGATAGGATAGATCATCAAGCTGCTTCCTATTAAAGCAGATATTGCAGGCAAAAGGACACTACTCGTTTTACCAAGCACACCCATCAGGGTTCTGTAAAGGAACAGAACTGATAGGAAGAATATATGTAATTTATTAGAGTGGCTGACAGGCTGTGGTCTGGGTAGTCCTGCAATGGCTGTCTCCCATCAGAAAGGCCAAAGATCTGGTAGCTGCTTAGTCCATGAGACTCTACTTCTGGAGATCTGGGGAATGCCTAGAGACCTGCAGGTCTTCAGTCTATATTGGCATCTTGAAGGAGTGGGTTCTAATACACATGAGGGAATGTCTCAGCAACAGGATAGATGAACCTGGCAGAGTGGGAGTAATCAGGCAAAAAGCCAAAGCCTCCCTGTTCCATGTCACCTTAGGTGTGCCGCCACCAAAAGGTATGTATGGTTCACAATTAGAAGGTTCTTCTGACTCCAAGTGATCCCAGTTTAAGGTGGATCTTCCAACCTGAAATAATCTGATCAAGAAAAACTCACAGCTGTGCCTAGCTGCTTGGGTTTTGATTGTTCCAGATGCAGTCAAGTTGATAACCAGGTTTATAATCTATCATACCAAGTTTTTTATTTTTTTGGAAAATATTATTTTTTCAAACTATGTTAGTGAGCTTTTATTATCTAAAATAATTTAATAAAGACATTCTATAAAAGCTTTAATTTTATTTATTTATTTATTTATTTATTTATTTTGGTTTTTCAAAACAGGGTTTCTCTGTATAGCCCTTGCTGTCCTGGACCTCACTCTGCAGACCAGGCTGGCCTCAAACTCAGAAATCCTACTGCCTCTGCCTCCCAAGTGCTGGGATTAAAGGCGTGTGCCACCACCGCCCGGCTTAAAAGCTTTAATTTTGAATGCAATAAATACCAATCATATATTATATAGAAACAGAATGATTTTGGGTCTGCATTATTTTTTAGGTATATAAGGGCATCCTGAGCCCAAGCATTTGAAGATCTTTATGTGAGAACATGGACTCTGGAACCATATCTTCCTGGGAGACTTACACAATTGTCTGTTAAGAGATTTTGAACACTGAGCCGTGTTCCCACATTCTCTGCTATGGCTGTCCTTCTGTGTAAAGGGGACAGCAATAGTAGTTCTAGTCTAATGGTGCTTGTGAATACCGTGTGGGCTCTTGTCCAATTCTTCAATGAATTTTCTTTTCACTAGATTCACTCTTGGGAATTTCATGCTTATTTCTGAGATTTTAAAGAGGACGTTTACCTTAGCCATTGCCCACTTCTGTAAATGTCTCCCTGAGGATTAAAAAAATTCACAGAGCAGCATTCCAGCTAGACAAGACCAGGCTAGAAAGTGCTACTTAACTCTTAGTGGCGGTCACTTGCACTGTAGACAGAGGAAGGGGTGATTGGGAACGATAACGTACTGAGAAGAGGGAAGGAGGTAGATGCATAAATCCTAGGATGGCTGCGAAATTCACTCACTCCAGGCACAGGGAAGCACAAAGGCAAAGACACAAGTAGAGACTGACTTTGGTGTTTTAGGAACAGCAAGGATGCCAGAGCATGGAAGAGAGTGCAAGGCAGTAGTAGAAATTGGAAGCAGTGAAGCATGGGATAGCAGACCATCTAGGATCTTATTGGCTCAGCTGGGTCTTCTGAGAAGACAGCTCAGGTGATCTGCATCAGTGGAGTAGCAAAGGAGGGCATGGTGCGTGGTTATAGTCTGGGTCTATTTGCAGGTGAAGCTAATAGTGATTGATTGTGAATAAGATGTGTTTTTTAAAGAGTGGAGTCACAGAATGCTCTGCAGTTGGACTAAGTGGAGTCGTTGAGTTCAGTAATTGAGATGGGAACACTGAGGAGTGGGCAGGCTTCGACAGGCACATGGGAAGCAGGCCAGCCTTGGTCTTGGAAATGATAATTTGGGGATAATCTACTTACTAGGCATTCACATTTCTTTTGGATGTACTCAGGAGCCAATCACCAAATGCAGTTGATATGTTGTCAGATATAGCTGGGGAAAAGAAAAATAAAGATGGCTGCATTCTTAGAAGAACAACAACAACAACAACAACAAAAAACGAAAATTTCCATTTCAGAATGTTTTTTATGTCATTCTGGTAAAGTTCCAGAACTGAACGCCCCATGCCAGGTGCGGCCTTATTAAAGTTTCAAAAGAAAAGACTATCTGTTCTGAGACACAATGCCTGGGCTTGTGGAACTAAAAATAGCCCAGTTCTCATTCCCCAGGGTATTCGAACTTCTAATTGCTGTCCACTGTGTGTCCATGTAGATGGGAGAAGTTCTTAGGGCTCATCTGTCTGAGCTCACTCTACGCACAGATTTATTTTCATTTTTCATAGCTCCTGTTCTCTTCTTTAGAATACAACTTTATTTCATTCTTCTCTCTCAGTGATGCTGTTGTATCTGGCGACCTTATACATCATTATCCTTATGAATAATAGCAACCTTTCCCAATATAATATCATCTGCAGATGTCATTAACTGTGACATCTGTAACTTTATCTAGGCATTTAAAAAAGGAGATTGAATAATGTGTGGATCATCTTACAATTCAAGCAAGTGAAAGGTCATATTTTTTTTAAGAACAAACAACAATTCCTATTGTTTTATATGGTTTATCTGCTCAGCTGCAAAGGACCAAAGATAGATTTTTTTTTTTTTTAATGGCAAAGCCAATTCATTTGTGTGTTAGAGGTGATGATACTCCCTTATACCACATGTTTTTGAAACGACAGGCAGGAAATGAAGATTTCATAACCCGAAATCTGCTATCTTCCACAAACGCCAATGAGCAACAGTAATAGGAGAAGAAAAATCTGAAAATGTGTTTTGCCACAGTTACCATGCCTGTTTCTTCTTCCTGAGCCAAGCTGGGGAATTCCACCTCCACGGAGGCCGTGCAGACACAGGATTGTCAAACCACCTGCTGTGCTTGTACAGGACACTGGCTTCATTGATCATCTGAAAACATATCTCCATGTTGGGGATGGTGCAAGCATGCTATCTCGACTTGGCAGTCTTTATGGTGTAAACGCTGTTATGAAGTCATGGGATGGGACTTAGGAAGAAACCACCCAGCTCAACAGCAGGCTAAAGACTGAGAAGGAATTAATAATGTTCTGCAGCTCTGTGAATCATGGAGGAGTCCATGCATGTTATCTCAGCTCTACAAGGGGAGCTTTATTTTTCTCTTCTTGCTGCTGAGGGAAATGTCTTTGGTGGTTTGGGAATTGACTATTGACCTTCTCACTTGGGTAATTTCCCATCTTAAGGAAGTTTTGACTAATGCATGAGGTTTTGGTCTGGGGGGAGGGGTGAGAGGGAGGGAATGAATCAGATATTACATTGGGTTAACTCAGTCACTAGATGAAACACTGCACAAGTGTGCACATATTGTCCTAGTAACTCCAGTGATTAATTCAGAGTGGTCCTAGGCAGTTTGAGATCAGCCTGGGCAACATCAATATCAAATCATTATTTAGTATAAAGGCACAAGGATTCTGCTGTGTAATAGTGTGAAGATAGCAGTGAGCACGTAGGCAAGACTAGAATTGGCCTGGGAAGAGGTAACAAGGCCTGAGGCCATGGTGCCCAGCTCTGCTATATTCATCTGCTGCTTTTCTCTGCTTATTTCACATGGTGAGGAGAGATGCTCACCCACAGCTCCCCAGGCCACATGTTGGGGTTCCACTCACATGGAATGGCTGAGTCAACACTATTCTTCTATCTGGCAAACAGTGACCTGGCCCACTTCAGACACTCATCCCTGTTCCAATTGGTTGCGAAATCCACAGGCATAGCTTCTGTTGGTCTTTTGCTATGAATTGGGTGAAAACTAGCAAATATTTCACTGTAAGCTGGCCATATAAACCACAAAGTAATCGGAAGAGAAGTCCAAGAACAAACATGTTAACTGTTAATGTAAGAGTCAGTAACAAGACACTAGAAGGAAGAATCCCAATCGTATTATTCCTATGTAATTAGTATGCCAACCATCTTTATTCTACACACATAACAAACCATCCATGATGGCAGCTTAGCAGGTGGTTTGGACCCCAGCAGCAGGTTTATCACCAGTTTTCAGCACCTTGCAAACACCAGGCGTGGCTCTGGCTGTCACATGCATTTCTTTAACCACAGTGTCTCTCCCTGGAATTGTGTCATGCACTGAAGGAGAACATAGAGTTCTGTGAGTCTTCAACAGACACATGTTAAGTGCTACCTCGGAACCTGGGAAGAAACAATGGTGAACTTGACTTTGGTTTTAGGACCTTATTGTGTGGGCAGGTGAGTGTGAAACGATTCCATTCAGTTTGCTGCAGGAATGCTTTCTAAGGATTTGCAGTAGTCAGGAGTAGTGGGTAACTTAGAAATGTTTTCTTGGAGTGCCTGAAAACTGAGAGGCACTGGCTCATGGACTTGAAGAACTTGCGGTACCACTGGCTAACACAAGAGATTTGGTCTTTTCAAATCTTTTCACTTCAATTCTCTCTGCATCTGCTTCACATCTGAAAAACCTTTAGCTAGGTAGTGGCTCCAGACTTTATATTGTACAGTTTAAAGCATGTGAAAAAGCAGACTGTCGTGTCTCGGCTACTTTTTTTCCATTTATTTATTTATTTACTTATTTATTTTTCACATTACATCCCAATATCAGCCCCCCTCCTAGTCCCTCCTTCCAGCTCCTCCCCCTCCCTTCTCCTCTTCTCCTCTAAAAAGGGGTTGCTCGATTGGGTCTTCTCCCACTGTCATATCAAATCATAGTAGGGCTAAGTGCATCCTTACTTACTGCTAAGGCCAGACAAAGTGGCCCAGTTAGGGGAACAGGATCTATAGGCAGGCAACAGATTCAGGGACAGCCCCCATTCCAGTTGTTGAGAGTCCCCCATGAAGGCCAAGCTGCACATCTTGGGGGAAAAGGGAGAGCCCATGTTCACTCTTTGACTGGTGGTTCAGTCTCTGGGAGCCCCCAAAGTTCCAGGTTAGTTGACTTTGCCCCAACTATTTCTATTGCACATTCCAGCAAATTTCCACAGACAATGCTTAATTAGTGTTGACTGGCCCACCAGCCAACCACTGAGCCTGGGATGAAATTCGCATTGGCCAGGCCTCTGTCACATGCCCAATCATGGATTTGGAATATACACAGCTCTAAGATAACCACAGCAATAGAATATGGAGGGTGCAGCCTTCCCCAAAGAAATTCCAGATACTGACACCCAAATATGGAAGAACTGCACCTGGGAAGGCATTTTAGCTACTGTTCTGATTGCTGTGACCAAATACCTGACAAAAATGCTAAGGAAAGAAGGTTTTATTTTAGCTTACAGTTTGAGAGGACACAGTCCACCATGGCAAAGATAGCTTGATGGTAGCAGAAACTTTTGGTAGCTAGTCACATTGAAGCCACACCCAGGAAGCAGAGGGAAATGAATGCTAGTGTTTGGCTAGCATTTTACTTTTTATGCAGTCTAGGAATCCAGTCCCTTACAATGGTGCTACCATATTTAGGGTCAATATTTTTACCTCGGTTAACCTAGTCTTGAAAGTCTCTCAAAGACATACTGGGAGATTTGTCTTCCATGGTTTTATTTTTAATATTTTTTATTCTCTAAATTTACATCATTCCCCTTTTGTTTCCTCACTAAGACACCTCCTACATATCTTCCATGAATATGGAATATGTTTTCCATATTCATGACCTCTTTTTCTTTAGTTTTTCTTACATATATACATGTATATATGTATATTCTTAAATACATAAATACATCCTTCTCAGCCTGTATGATGTTATCTGATCTTGGTATTAAGTAATCAATTGGGGGGGGCTTTTCCCTAGAGGAAGGCTATTTTTTCCTGTTTTCAGCATCTCATGGTTGTCTATAGTTCTTAATTTTTCCCCCAACATAATATTTTAATTGATTATTTGGGAATTTCACATCATACACCCTGGTGATATTTACTTCCCAGTCCCCCCAGGTCTGCTCCCCACCCTTGTGACCTTCTCCCTGAAGAAGAAGAAAAAGGTAGAGGGGAGGGGGAGGGGGAGGAGGAAGAAGAAGAGGAGGAGGAGGAGCAAGAGGAGGAGGAGAAGGAGAAGGAGAAAGAAGGAGAAGGAGAAGGAGAAGGAGAAGGAGAAGGAGAAGGAGAAGGAGAAGGAGAAGGAGAAGGAGAAGGAGAAGAAATAGGTTCAATTTGCCCATATACTCACTGGAGCATGGTGAAACTCCGTGTCCAGCCCCTTAAAGAAAACTGAGTGCTTCCCCACCCACATCCCTGCCAGAAGCCATCAGTTGTGAAGAAATAAATTTTTTCATCTTTATCACAATTTTAAAGACTTTTCTGTGGTGCCTTTCTGTCTAGGCTCTTACTTTTGGGGATGGTAGAGTTAGGGTAGTCACAGAAGCCTTCTGTGTCCCTATTTCTCAATTGTGAGTCTGCAGTCATCGATACCACTGAAAAAGTAGTTGCCTCTAGTTACATTTCTATGTTTAAAACCATTCCCCCTTATATGTTATTATGTCCATTGGTATCATCATTATTTGGGTCTTGAATATACAGCCATGTTGGTGAGGCTTCAGGGGTGCAGCCTCTCTGACATTTCTAGTAGACACAATCTCAAAGCAAGCTTCCTGTTTGTCTGCCTCTTAAAATCTTTCTTCTCCCTCTGCTATAATGATCCCTGAGCCTTAGGTGCAGGAATCATGTTTTGATGTATTAGTTGAGGCTGGGCACCCACTTGTTCTCTGCACTTGGATCCATTGTGGTTTTCTGTAATGGCTTCCTTATCTGTTGCAAAGAGAAACTGCTTTGATGAGAGAGGAGAGCTATACTTATCTGTAGGCATAAGGATAAATATTTATTATGTAGTTAGGGCGTGTTAGTTTAGCAAAGTGGTAGTTGTAGGTTTTCCTCCAAGATCCATGACTTCATTAGCCACAGGTAGTTGTTACGTTTCCAATACTAGGCATTATTTCCCTCTTGTTGAATGAACAATAAAACCAATTAGAGAGATATTAGTTATCACTGAGGCATGTGTGTCAGTATTGCACACTTAGGATTATTATGTCATGCTGGTCATTATGGTTCATAGATGTCATATCTGAGTAAAATTTTTAGTTACTTCTGTTTCTGGAATTTCTGTTCCTGGAAGCTCTATTTCTTTCTTGACTTCAGTGGGATTGGTTTAAAAGTTTTTTCATTTATGAACATGTTGGAAGTAGATTCCTCTAATAGAGCTTTTATTATTTAGAGGTATGTTCCCTCTAGTTCTAGGACTTTTATCATCAAGGCATATTGGAATTTGTCAAAGGCTTTTTCTGAATATATTGAGATTATCATGTGATTTTTGTCTGTAAGTCCATTTATGCTGAGGCATACTTGCATCACTGAGATAAAACAAACTTGGTCATGGTGGATAATCATTTTGATGTATGTTTGTAATTAGTTCACAAGAATTTTATTGAGCATATTTGAATGTATATTCAATAGCAATATTAGTCTGTACTTTTCTGTTGTTGTTGTGTTTATACCCTGTTTTGTATTAACATGATCCTGGTTTCCAATGATTTTGGGTTTGGGAGTGTACCTTCTGTTTTGGTTTATTTGTTTGTTTTGCAGCTCAAGAAGAATTGGTTATAAATATTCTTAAAATCAGATAGGATTCTTCTGTGAATCCATGTAGGAATGGAGGGTCTTATTTGGAAGGCTTTTTGTCATTGATTCAAAGTCCTCATTCATTATGAGTCAGTTCAGGTTGTTGATTTCTTCTTGGTTTAATTTTGGTAGTTTGGCTGAATCTAGAAATTTGTGCATTTCTTTTAAAGTTTTCCAACATAACAGAGTACAGGTTTTAAAATTATTTCTTTTTAGTATTCTGAATTTCTTTGGGACCTGTTGTAACATTTCCCAATTCATTTCTGATTCTGTGAATTTGTATCCTCTCTTTCTTTCTTTTGATTAGTTGAAACAAAGGTCTGTTGATCTTGTTTATCTTTGATTGTTTGATTCTTTGTGTTGTTTGTTTTTACTTTATTAATTTTGGCTCTGATTTTTAATATTTCTTGCTGTGTAATGAGTTTGGGTTTAATTTGTTTTTGTTTATCCAAATCTCTGTATTGTATGATTAGATCATCTATTTGTGCTTTCTCTAACTTTTTAATGTAGGTACCTTGAACTTTAAATTTCTCTGGTAGAATTATTTCTCATTATTTTCAATACTGTCAAGTTGACAATCGACTTCACAGAAGGTAAATTCTTCAGATGTCATATGCTGAAAAAGAAGGACATTACACACAATACTTGCTATCATAAAAGCCTTAGGATCATAGATGTTCCACATGAACTATTTGGGAAAAAAGAAGTCATTAGTTTGGAGAAATTTAGGAATCAACAAGTGGGATTTTGTTTTTGTTTTTTGATTTGTTTTGTTTTTTAGAAAAGGCCCATGTATTGTATCTTGATGGATATGAAAATTTTAATAGATAAATATGGAAGAATGGAGATAGGGGTATGACATGCTAGGCCAAGGAAGGAAAGTGTCTAAGTGATTACATTTTGGAAGTTATTGGGCCATCATGCACTAAAGGCATGTAGATTGACATGTAGAATGACATTTCTCTGTCATTTCCCTGCTGTGTTCTACTGAATATCCATATACATGAGCTCCCAACTCCTTAATTAATATGTAATATATAGTATGTATATCAATATATAATAGGTATATTATATATGTGTGAACATATTATGTGGAATTGTGACATCAGCTGTGTTTCTGAACTATCTCCTAGGTATGAATCACAGGTCAGCCACCTTTATGATCTTATGACCTTTATGATCTTAGCAATATAAATGGAGCTTTCTAGCCTCCATGTTTTTATGGTGATATAGCTAGCAGGTGTTGTGTCTGTGAGGATGGGCTGGGATTACATGTTCAAATCACCCGAAGTGCCATCTAGAATGCAATAGGTGCTCAATCGTTATTTCACTTCCATGTCCTTTTCTGTCCTTAACAAAAGAACATGAGATTTAGTCATTGTAATACATGCATTACACTTGTTGTCCTGGCATTCAAAGCTAGCTCTGCGTAGCTGTGTGTAATTCTTAGTCTCCTAGATTCATTTTCCATCCTTTTCCACGGCTAGGTACCTAGAGGGCTAAATTTTTATGGATGATAATTCTTAACTCTCATGTCCTTTGCCTAACAGAGAAATGATACCAAGAAAAGAGAATTTGAAGTATTTATCCCAAAGATTCTTTTCTGCTGAGTTGTCACACTTCCTGTCAGAGATGTCACTCCAGCCCCTCCTGGCTTACCCTTCTGTTACTTTCTCTCCATCGAGATAACCATGTCTTCCTCTTACTCTTTCAGATTAAGAAGCTCTATGATTGTTACCAGCCCTGCAATGGTTGTTATCCTGTGTGGTCTCTTTTAACTTGGCCCACACCTCTGTTAATCATGTTTTCCTTAATGTTTTCTCTAATAATTATCTCTTAGCAAGGCTTCTGGGATCCCAACCAATGGAATGGTGGCACCCATATTACTCTGATTTGATATGGGTTCTCTTGCACTCTTAATAATCAACAGCAATAAACAGTGTGACTCTGGTTCTTGAGGAGAATGTGATCTTCATTCTATCTCTATCCCTTGGGGAGGTCTTCTTATATCAGTGCTAGATGCCATGGTGTCTTTTCCATTCTGTGCTGAGATACCTGGCAGATGAGTACAGAAAGTTTATCATAACATATATTTATGTATTTTTCAGTAACAAGTTAACTGGATAAGTTTTAGAATGTTTGTCTTCTGTGTTCACCATATGGGAACTGCTGATAAGCATAAAAGGCAGTCCACTCTCAGAAGACGAAATTCAATTGCTACTGGAAGCTAATGCCTAGCAATATGTACCCTAAGTGACCACAAAGGTCAACATGCATTAAGAATTCTACCCTTAGTCATAATTTATTTAGATAAACATTCAGCAATAATTATTCTTTTGTCTTACTGTTTTCTTCAAATTGTGCCTATTTATATAGCTAAGGGTCAGCCTGTTAATAAGCAACAGATATGGCCACCTCCTCTGCAGTGCTGGTGCATACATGTTTAAGATTTAAATGTATATAGGTGTGTTTTGTTAAAGATTAATCAGCAGACACAGACAAGCCAAGATGATGCAGTGGATCTGAAGGCACTCTTGGGAGGATGGCTCAAGGGATCTTCCCAAGCCATCCTCCCAAGAGTCTATTGCTCTATGAACTTCCTGTAGCATAACTCCTCTAGAGGAAGTATATGTTAGCTAGGGGCAGAAAATCAATGGGAACCTATTTATATTGAGGAGTTGAAAAACTGCTAAGAGAGGGAGAATTAGTCTTCCCCAGAGGATGAATCCCTGAAAGGTTATTCAATCCCAAGTGGTCAGTTCTTTCAAATGTATACGTACAAGTAACACTAAACAGACCCAGAAGGTCAGGTTGCATTTATATATTTATTTATTCATATATATATCAAGAATAAAGAAAAGGAGACTGAATTTTAAAGGTAGCTAGGAACTTATGAGAGGTTTTTGGGATTAAGGGGAAGGAAAATGATATAATTATAGTTTATAATAAATTTAAAATAATATATAAATAAATAAATAAACCATCCTCTGGAAAAATCAAAGCTAGTGACAGTAGCATAATGTCATATAAATTTCTTTGCAAAAGTTACACAACAAATGATACTCCTTACACTCATTACTTACAAGATAAGGGAGTATCTAAAAACATCTACATTGGTTTTTTAAGTAAAAACCCTTTCTACATACATACAAAATACAAAATAAATATACTCTGGTCAACTCTGAAACATTTGTGCTAGAAAAGCTAAGTTTGGATGAACAGTTATATGAAGCTCCTGGGATAGTTTGTCTATTAAATATTTTATGCAGTAGTTATATCATGTGCCCATGGTTTTCTAAAATTAAAAAAATACAATTTCTCCATTCCATAGGTATATTAGACACAGGTACTGTCACCCTGTGACTCACAGCATTAGAAACTGATTCATTCACAGCGGTAGAGTCCAAAAGCCTGGAATCAGTGTCCCCCATCCAAAATCAAGGTGCTAGCAGGGCCATGTCCTCTCTGCTGCTCTACAGAGACCACTTATCTCCTTGCCCCTCTCATGGGGCTACATCATGCCAGACTTCAAGGCTAGTACCGGCAAACCTCTCTTTGCCCCCATGTGCTCCTGATCAACTGTAGTCCATATCTCACAAGATTACATATGCATTTATGACCCAGTCTGATACCCTTGACCTCTTGGCCTCAGGATACTTAATTTCTTCATGTCTTCAAAATACTTTCCCCTTTCAAGGTACATTTACTGATCCCAGGAATTAGTGTGGTAAAGGTGTTGGGATTTCTCAGTCCACTATTATCTGTTCATTGACAGAGAAGGGTGAACCTAAAGGACTCAAATGGAGAGAACCAGAGTCAAGTCCTTCTGTGCCACCTATTTACCTAGCTCTCCCTGAGAAAACCAACTTTAACCTCATCCTCACATCTATAGCAAAGGTGTTATTTTTTAAGGAAGGAGATTCTTAAGTTTCCTTCCATTTTGAAAATTACATAGGCGTAGTTGGGGCAAATCAGCCTGTCTCCCATTCCCTTAACAGTATAGAGGGGTTCTGGTATCCAGTGGATACAAACTTCACCACACCCAGAAAGTGACATGTAATGAAACAATCAGAGTGGCTTTGACCTTGTGCCTATGACCATCTAGGTAGCTGTGGTGGTTTGAATTGTTTTGGCCCCATAGATTCATGTATTTAAAGCACTGCACTGTTAGGGGATATGGCCTTGTTGCAGTAGGTGTAGCCTTGTTGGAAAAAGTGTGTCACTGTGGAGATGGGCTTTGCGGTTTCACATATAAGCTCAAGCTACACCCAGTGCCGAAGATAGTCTTCTCCTGGCTGTCTTCAAATTAAGATATAGACTCTCAGCTCCTCCTCCAGCACCATGTCTGTCTGTATCCTGCAATGCTTCCAGCCATGACAACAATGGACTGAACCTCTGAAACTACAAACCAGCTCCAATTAAGTGTTTTCCTTTGTAAGAATTGCCTTGGCCATGTCTTGGTGTCTCTTCACAGCAATAAAATCCTAACTGAGTCAGAGACACACAGAAACCTTTTGACTACAAATTCTGCAATTCCAGGACTTGGTTCTCTGAACCTTGAATCTTAGAGAATTATATTTTCTGCTGTGAATTGACAGATGGTCATTCTGGCTGAGAATCCAGACGTCTATGGTTTCCTCAAGCCTGCCCACCACAAAGTAACTACAGTATATAGTTCCTCAGGTCTCCAAGTTTAAATTGCTGGTAAACTTTGACCTAATAGTGTCTGAAGGGTCTGTCATTTATGAATCTATGTAACAGATACTGATCTAAGGCTGATAATAAGAATGGTATCTCTTGTACATTGAGTGTATGCTCTGCAAACAGACACGGGACAGACTAACTATACTTTACTCTCTCCACACACACACACACACACACACACACACACCACAAAAAAACCAAAAAATCAGCAAACCAACCAATTGCACACTATAGGCAAGTGTTCTACCACTGAGCTTCATCTCTAGCCCTTGGAACTTCTCCTCATTCAATATTTCTTCACTGAATATCTGTTCGATATCAGGTATGTGTTTGATGCTGAGAATTCAAAGATGGACTTAAAGAAGAGCCTTATGTTGAGCAATCAATCCATCAATCAATATGATATTAGCTCACTTGGTACTGTTCACATGCAGTTCAGTCCCTTAGCATTGCATACACTGGGTGTGGTTATACATATCTGTAATGCTTGCACTTGAAAAGTGGAGGCAGAAAATTCAGACATTAAGTCCATCCCCAACTACATGAGAATCTGTCACAAAAAAAGAAAGGAAAGAAAAAAGAAAAGAGAGTTATATTAAATTTACTCTACCCAAGGGAGGACGTGATGCCATTATAGTTGTTGCAAAGACAAGAAAAATCACCTGAAGAGAAAGTACATGAGGAGTCCCAGAACACAGATGATGTAAAAATCTGGTGTCTGGCTTTCATCAGGGACAGTTGACACTGAAGACCAGCTGGTGACCATGAAGAGGCCAAACTCCAGATCTGCTTTTGCCATCACTGTTAAAGCTTCCCATGCCTGTCTTTTCAGACGACAATCTTCAAGGGCTTATTTTTGTACCATGTCTATTTGGGTCCAATGTTTACTTTTACTGTCTCTTTGGGTGTTTCCACTGTGTGGGAATTCTACAAAGAGACCTCAGGCCATTCCTGGAGTCTAGGACACAATCTTGTCATTCTATTCCATTAAGAGTTTGATTCTAGGGCCACTTCTGGAAGTACAAACTCAGTAACTTCCTGAAATGGGTAAGAACCTTTAGCTACATTCAAAAATGTCTATTGTCATGAACCAAAGTGCAAAGCAATGGCCATGCCTCTTCCAAACACTCATCCCCCATCAAAGTAAACTGCTATACTGTGCTTATTACTGGGTAAGAAACCATTTCTCTTGAAGATAGTCTGAAATCATTGGATGGTAAGAGTGGATGGGACTGCTGTGCTGATAGAAATCTATTTAAATTTCTGCTTCTAATTTTTTTCAACTGGAAAATTTGTAAACAACAAACTACTGGTATATGATTTTAAAATTAAACTTCACACACTGTTAACCATGGCATTAGTAAACATAGCTATTTCCTTTTACATTAATATAGTTACACTAGGAGTGAACTCACTTTTAAGTTTTTCCCCCCTAAAAGTATAGCAGTTTTTCATATATAAACAATAATTTTTATGTGGGAAAAGCCAATGTTCATCATATATTTTATAGTTCCTGTACATAAACACAAGCAAGAATGTTGGCTTTCCATCTACTTTAAATTTTAAAAACAAAGCTTGATTTTAAGTCATTTTCCCACATTTGTATGCAATGAAACATAATGCAAATCATCCATTAAAAATCTAGACATTTTATTTTTTATGTTTTTATGGTTTGAATTAATGGCAAGAATCATAAAAGAGATATTCACTTTTTCTTTTTGGAATAAGCAGTTCATCTCAAAGAATATCTCCTCATGTTGCTAGCTAGCAGACTAGTTACCAAATCAGCAACATCATGGATTCACGCACTCACTATCAGCCACTGACATCGAGGAGGACCATGACCCAGTAAGTGGCACATTCAGATGTCAACAGCATCTACATAGTGTTTGGACCAGGGGAGTGCTGTTTGATCTCAAATTACTGTTTTCCTATTTACTGTAGTAATCAGTCGCAACAGAAGATTCCCAAGACATTATTTCAATGAACTGACACCAGCCCTATTTTTAAAAATCCTAAGTAAATACTAGTAATCCCTGTCCTCTTTAAGTGATCAGTCAAAGGGACAAATCTTGTTCTTTGAAGAGAAAAACAGCTGCTTTGTTTCTAATTTGGGGAATGTACTAGAAATGATAGTCTTAAATAAATATATGTTATAAGTCACTGATAACAATTTGAGAATTTGTGGCAATTAGGGAAACAAATGTATACACATTGAATATTTCCCTAGAAGCTGAAAGCCATCAATTGTAAATCCTTTCAAGGATAGCTATTTTTAATGGACTCTGCTAGGATAGTTCAGTCGCTGTGTGTGTGTGTGTGTGTGTATACTTGTGGTGTGTGGAGGTGCACATGCCTGCTTATGCACATGAGAGTGACTTGTGAGGGCCAATTTCAGGTGTCATTCTTTAGGTATTGCCCACATTTCTGTTGAGGCAGGGTCTCTCATTGGCCCTGAACTCACCAGTTGGGCTGGACTGAAGGGCAGGAAGCCTAAGAGATCTGTTTCTTTCTCATCATTCCTGACACTTACAGGTACATTTTCTTACTCCCAACTTTTTTTTTCTCATGGATCTTGGAGAGAGAAATCAGGTCCTTGTGCTTGCAAGGCTGTGCTGATTGAAGTCTCTACTCAGTCTGGGTTGTTTAGATTTTTGCTTCCTCTGGCCCCAGAAAGGGCATACAGGAGACATCTCCTTATGAAGTGACCACATTCAGCAAAAATACTTCCCCAAATGAGTGCTGGGTTTCTTGCACTCCTGATCTCAAAACAGTGTGGGTGCAGGAGAGGCTCCCAACTCCTTGATGAGATGATAAGGCACCACTATTTCAAAATGATGGGAAAACCAAGGTGTGAATAAGTGAGGCCTAAATTTAAGCAAAGGCTTGCATGACAAAGGAGTCAATGCTGTTGTGTGCATTGACATCTTTTTCTGTCTATATGCCTCGTGGAGGAATACAAATACATCTGGAAGACAGTGTTTTCACACTGCAGCCATGCTTAAGTGCCTGCAGTTAGCTGAAACATGGGGAAAGTAAAGTAGAGCTGTCTTTGGAAGACTGCCTAAACCCCTGCATACTGTCTTCTATCTACTCCTTTGCAGTCTTTCAACACTTCTTCTTCTTCTTCTTCTTCTTCTTCTTCTTCTTCTTCTTCTTCTTCTTCTTCTTCTTCTTCTT
>JADRCH010000186.1:2190816-2221591 GCA_019843965.1 Rhynchomys soricoides
TTCTTCTTCTTCTTCTTCTTCTTCTTCTTCTTCTTCTTCTTCTTCTTTCTCTCTCTCTCTCTCTCCTCTCTTTGTCTCCCATGCCATCCCTCTGTCCCTCTATCTCATTTGCAGGTTCTAAACACTTCCAGGTTCCATTTATCTTATATATTTGTGATTGGATCAAGCAATCCAGAGGTTAAAATTCCCTTTACACCATAAAGCAGGGGAAAATGGCTATGTGGTGAGGGGAGGAACTTGGCATGAGGGGAACATCAGTTCAAGCTGAGTCCATCTGTCTTGAATAATTTAGACCACAATAGATTAGAGAAGAGGAAAGTGCTGAGATTCTTTCCAAGTTGGAGAGTCTCTGATCTTACACATGGTCCTCCAGACAAATAGCTCAAAAGCAATTGTGTGTGAGCATGTCCATTTCCCCAGCTGTGCTGCTCAAGTTGGCCATACTAAGGCAATTTCTCATTGTTGAAGACCCAAGAGTGGCCGACTATGCTTTTGAACATCTAAATCTCTAATATCTAATTTTCTAACTTTCTGCTCACACATCTAGCTTTCCATAATCTCAGTTTTAATATTATTTATATATTATGTATATTGTATATATTATGTGCAACAGGTACTCTTGAGAATAACTAGGTACTAATTCAGACTATGAGAAATAAATAATAGGGGAATATATAAAGCTAGTACTCATTCTGACACTAGACCAATGGAGGGAAAATATTCTTTTATTGAAATATTCAAGTTGTTTTCGGCTGGCCACTTTTCAAAGCAGAAATGAGGACTTCCCTGAATGTGAACAAATGTCTTTCTCATGTTTCCTTGCCTCAGCTTGAAAGTGGTAATTCCAAGTGTTGGAGCCTTGTCTGGTCCTTGACCAACACTCCAAAGTCAATTATGTCTTTGTTGCTACCCATTCTTGCCAACTGGGTCATGGTTGCCTCCCAGTATGGTGCTACACAGGTATAGACCCAGAGCATCTTTCTAGAGAGATGATCAAGCTTGAGCTGTTGCGGGATGCTGCCCATGGTGGTGAGATCATCTTATAGCATCTGATCCTGTAGGGCCACAATGTCACATGAAATCCACAGAAGAGCCACCCAGCTGACCAAACCCCAGAATGATGGATTAAAGCAGGTGCTCAAAGCATTGGACACAGCAATAATCAAAAGTCCTATTAGAAAGAATGCAAGCTCAGAGACTCCTGGGTGCCCATGTAATGTTTCTATAGATGTCTCCTCCTACCTGAGGTTTAAAGGCATGGATGGAGAGAGAAAGCTCTGATACAGTCTGAGAGACACAGAGGGTCTTCTGCCTCATTTTGGTCTTTCTGGACACTGCTTAGCTCTTTGGAAGTTTATACTAGGCTGAGTGAGGAGCTGAGAAGAATAGGAAAAAGTAGGGAAATAAAACTCACTTTCACTATTTCCTCCAAAGACTGCCCGAGGGATCAAATCTTTGGTCTGTTCACTCACTTGACACCAAAGGACTGCTGGGAATGAAGCCTCCAGGTCTTTGGGGTACACCCTTAAATGCTATCACAGGCAGCCCTCCGTATACGTGGTCTAACACGAAATGCAGTTCCAGAACAAACATCAAAGAGTGAACTTATGCAACAAGTTTCAATGTATCAATTCCAGCTGGAGCACAAATGTAAACAGTTTTCTTTATGTGATGCAAATCTTTCCTCTGGATTTCAATTTTTATTTGTTTAGATTTTTTGCTTGCTTGTTTTGTCTTTTGTTTTTCGAGACAAAGTCTCTCTGTGTGTCCTGGCTGTCTTGGAATTCACTCTGTCTATAGACCAGGCTGGCCCTGAATGCAGAGAGCCAACTGCCTCTGCCTCCTGAATGCAGGGATTAAAGGCATGTGCCATCACCACCCAGCTGGATTTCAAATTTTAATGTGATGTTTGCAGTGGTTTACATCTCTGTTTTATCTGGCTTTTATTCCCCTTTTGTTTGTTTATCTATAGGCTTGCTACATAGCCTAGGCTGGCCTTAAAAAAATAATAAAAAATATTGCTTCAGCTCAATATGAATGCATGGCAAAAATAAAATAAAATAACACAAACAGCATCTTTCAGATCTTTAAGTTTCAATGTGTTTTCCAACATAAGCTAAGGAAACATATCTAGGATGGAGAGAGAGAGAGAGAGAGAGAGAGAGAGAGAGAGAGAGAGAGAGGAGACATGAATCTGTCTTCATTCCCATTTATTAACTGGTTCTGTATTCTTCCAAGAAAAATAGATCAAGGAGATTCCTCTCTTTCTTTTGGCCTACCATTATGTGGTAAAGGATGCTTTGGAACTAAAAGGCTACTGTTTGTTAAGGTCAACAGCTGTACAGCTGTCCTATTCAAAAGAGCATTCCTAAAGTCACACAGACAGACAAACAGCCTGGATAAAGGATAGAGCCAAGATTCCTAAGGGCTCCCTTGGCTGGCTGCTCAACTGAATGACAGCTGACAAGGTTTTCAATAATGTCCACTCAGCTCAGCCACAATGCCTTGTGTCCCAGACATAATTAAAAGTGTTAATTTTGTATTCTTTATCAGAGCATATTCTCTCCACATGCCTTCAGTGACCTGGTCATAACTATGAGAGATTAGGCAAATCTCATGTCACTCTGTGCACTTAAGTTACTGCAACCTGGGCAAGTTCTGTGACTGTATCCTCCCCACACCTAGGAGAGCCCAAAATCTACTCAGATGGGCTGCATGTGGTCACTTGAGTAGCATCCCTTTCTTTTTTCAGGATGACAGCCAGTAAGCCTTTGAGTTATTTCCAGACAGGACCTGTACATGGTTTTAATCACTTTCTGTCATTACGATGGCTCAAGCCATCTACTCATGGGAGAAATAAGATGTGGCTTGTGAAGCTGGAATGGACTTAAGACATCAAGGTGTGACTGACAATTTACACTCTGAGAATGGAAGGCTGGAATGTGGGCTGACTTCTGAGAACCATGGCTACTTCTCTTATCATGCACGGGATAAATAAACAATTGTGAATCTGCAACTAGAGCTTGGATGGACCGCACAGATCAAACTTCAGGAATAAAAACAGTTCCTAGTGACTGTGTTGGGACAAAGCTCTGTGTCCTTAAAATGCAAGAGTAACTGTTTATTAAATACCTACCTAACATCTTGCATAGATCTGGTACCCAGGAAATAGTAGCAAGTAGTTTTCTCTGACCAACATGTTATTAAAGCTGTGTGGGTGACAGGCAGGCACATCATCTCTCCTATTACACTGCTAGTCAGAAAGGAGTTTCTGCTACAGACAGTAAGACTAGATCCCACTATTCTATCCCATAATTCTTTGTGGAACTTCAGAATTCTTCTAAAAGCTTTACCTAAAGACTTTGCCTTTAATATCAGCTATCAAGGTAGCTCCAATGTGAAGTTACCATCAAAGTGTCTTCTCCATCTCTATGGTCCTGTCATGACTCTCACAGCACTGTGTGTGTGTGATAGGCACTCACTGGTTATACTAGCAGCATACAATCAGCTTCACACCAATCAGATAATTACAAGAGTTCAGAAGGAGAAAATTAGAGGCTAGAGATTGTTGTTTATTCTAAATCCTCAAGACTTTCTAAAACCTCTTGCAGGGTGGCTTAAAAAGAACCACGATGAATCAAAACCCTGGCTTAAGCCAGGTCAGAGAGACACCTTGGCTCCTTGGAACACCTCTCCTGGAGAGCATAAGAGTTGGGCAGAGGGTCAAAGGCTACTTGGACTTGAGCTGAAATCATGTGGTTCTCCTTGAAGCTTCCAAGTCAGAGGCGCCAGCAGAGCCGTCTGTAATTATTTCTGACCAGAGTCTCCCCATGGGCCTTGGTCCTGGTTCTTTGTGGCTGGACACACACCAATCTTGGCTCCACATGAATAATCTAGGGAGGTGGCCCACAGCCAGAAGCTACCCCAGTGCCCCAGATCCCATCTTTAGTTCTTGGGAAGACAGAGAGAACACAGACTTTATAATGACCCACCATGCCATCCCTTAAGACAGGGAGGAAAAGAGCCCAAGGAAGGAGATGAGCATGTGTCTGCTGCAAAGCTCAGAAAACTTAAAGAATCATGAAAATATGTTCATTGGTACTAAGTTAGAGATGAATCAAATCTAACTGGACCTGCCCAAGTCCGACAAAATGGTTAACCAAGTTGAATTGGCCACCTGCCCAGAGTGATTCTCATAGGCATTGCTCAACACAAATAGACTTCCCATAACTCAAGAGATTTTCATACCCACTTCTCAGTACCAAGTAGAACCAACATAGCTCAGTGTGGACAATTTTCTGGGGTAGGCCCAACTGATGTGCAGGTGCTACTAGGAGAAAGAGCGTACCATGTGTGCATAGAATAGAGAGGATGCACATTTGAGCATCTTCAATGGATAATCTGGGATTCTGAGTGTCTGAGGGGGGAGTGGTAGAAGAACAGACAGTGGTGGAAGGGAGCTACACTCAACAAGCTTTCCTCCTTCCTCTTTCCTCCCTTCTTTCCTTATTTCTTTGGCTCAATCATTTAGCTGAAAAAATGTTTGAGATGCTAAAAATCAAACTCAGAGCTTCATGCATGCTTACAAGTGAGCTACACTCCAGCACTGAATTAATATTTATATATACGATTGAATATGAAAAAAGCTTATCTGCATATCAAATTTAGTCAATCCATAGGACCTCAAGCACTTAGAAGTTTTTCATAAATACCTGTACACACACACACACACACACACACACACACACAGAGTAGTTAAACAATGTAAGTAGCAGAATCAGGTTGTCTTCCAATGTGCCCTTTCCCTCTCTATCCCTTGTGCCATGGATAGACAGACTGCTGTAGTCTCAAGAGTTTAGCTAGAGCAGTGGTTCTCAGCTTTCCCAATGCTGTGAACCCTTTAATATAGTTCCTCAGGTTATGGTGACCCCCAACCATAAAATTATTTTTGTTGCTACTTCCTAACTATAATTTTTCTACTGTTGTGAATAGCAGGGTATTTGTGAAGATAGGGGTTTGCCAGAGGGGTCTTGACCCACAGGTTGAGAATCACTGTCATAAAAGGAACATTCAGAAAGCTTAAGAGATGAGTAAACTTGCCTACTGCATTTGAACTATCTAGTATCTTAATGGCTAGTATGGCTTCGTTAACTGAACACCCTGGAATGAGCAGCAAAGTTTGAATTTCAACCAAGAATTTTCCTCACTGGATTTTCTTCTAGCTTTGAAGATTGGTTGCTCATTATGGAGCTCCTTAGTAACTGCTGTGGGGCTGGATAGGGACCATCCTGCTTACACAAGCTGCTGGCTATCTGCAATTGGCCAGGGATCCTCAGTCTGCTTACTTGACAGGTGATAAACTAACAAAAATTGCCCCAGAGATAGAGACCTACAAAGACGATGATCTTGCTTTCTGTTTCCACTATTTATTTCAGACAAGTCCATGGATCAACTTCATAGAACAGCTTACACCTTTAATCCCAGAAATTGCAAGGCTAAGGCAGGTGTACTGCTAGAGGTTAGAGGCCAGCCTCACCTCTATGAAACAACTTACCTCAAATAACATTAACAACATAAATGGACAAGACATGAGCCATTTAAATTGTTTTCACTGCTACTTTAGTTAACAGAAAATTCAGAAAAGGCTGTTGAGCGAGCAAACACAAGGTCCTGGTCACATGTACTATAACTCTAATAACTTAAAAAAATGACCACATGATGCAATATGGTGGTGCCTAAGAGATTTGTTTCTGAGGTCAACTGACTGGATGTGAATCCTAAAGCAGCTTGATTGCTCTGGGATTGTTGAGCAAAGTATCCAACTATAAACTGCACATGACGACGTTGTTTGTGCACAGATATTGTAAATATCAAGTAGGATGATCTATCCATGTGGCATGTCATTAGCACAGAGCAAATACAGAACTTATGGTTCTGAGCTCCGATGTAGTCAACCTTTAGTATAAACAGAAAGCTGTCTGTGCAGTGTGTGTGGAATTGGCTCATAGATGATGCCTTTTTTCCTACAGATATGTCGCATTGGGGCAACGAGAATCTTAAAGGATAGCTTCAGCTTGGCCTGCAATGATATTGACATTGGGAGACAGTTCAATTGTATTAAAAGAATATATTAGCACAAGTGTCCACATCTGGGGCATCTTCAGAAACACGCACCCTAAGGTTGGCTTGGCTCTTGGCTCCTGGCAGGTTGGATTGATTGTGAGTACCCAGCTCTGTGGCAGTCCTATAGCTTAGAGCTCTGGTTCTGCCTATGTTCGCTCAGCCCTCTCCAGGCCTGCCCTGGTGAGGCTGCTGAACTGCCTAGCTTACCCACTCTGGCCACTTTGTGCATATGTGTGGGTTTACTTTTTTAAAACCCTCCACAGCAGATTTTAGCCATGCTGAGTGGCTTTCCTGGCCTGGTCTCCATGGAAGCACTGCTTTTGTTAGTGACAAGTAGGAATGGTGGAGGGATCGGCACTTCTCCAGCTTGGCTGTTGTTAGTGCACATTTAGGGATAGGAGGAATTGGTTTAGGAAAGTCTATGTCACGTTATGAGCTGCTAACCTGAGCACAGCTGAAGAGGGATTCAAGGAGAGCACAGCTGTGGGTGCTATACACATATATGTAGGGCACGGGAGCACATATGGGTACATGTATGGGGAGATCAAAGGACAGTGTCCAGGGATGTTTTCAGAAACATCTCACCTTGTGTTTTGAGTCAGGGTAGCTTATTGGCCTGGGCCTTGCCAATTCAGTTAGGCTGGCTGGCTAGGAATCCTCAACGATCTCAGGAATTGTTCTGTGTCCTTCCCCAGAAAAAGAATTACAAGCACATGTCATAGCACTTGGCTTCAGGAAACTGGACTCAAGTTCAAGTGCTTGTGTGGCAAATACTTGATATACTAAGCTATCTCCACAACCCCAGAGTACATATTTCCTATAGAGTAGAGCCCAACCCTTCCCTCATGGTCCCCTGTAAGTTACACACACAGAATAAGACTTTCCCAGGAAAACTGTGCAGCAGTTCCCGATTCATTCCACTCAAATCAACCTTGGTGGCAGTGACGGCAGCACTCCTAGCTTCCCACTCCAACGTTCTGGGTTCCTGAATGAGAGACACAAACACACAGCCTTTTTATCTTAATATACCTTAAACAGCTCAATGGTTGGGACACTTCCTAACCTCCACATGGATGATGTACTTGCTGATAATCTCAACTCATCACTTATTAAAACCTATATTCCATCTTTCCTGCCTCGGACCCAGACCAGCAGCCCTCTCCAGCTGAGTTCCCCAGCACCGACATGATGGCTATGTTCTCTGTTCTGCACACCTCAGCGTGGCTTCTACTCCTTTCCAGGCATGGCAGCTATATCCTTCCTCTTCCTCCCTTAGTCTCTTGCCCAAGAATCCTAAAGTCTCCCCTCTGTCTCCCTGCCCAGCCATTGGCCACTAGCAACTTTATTTACCATTTAAAACCAACTGGGGGCAGGGTCTCTCAGCATCTTACATGCAAATGTGCAGATTCTCATACAATGTGGGGACCAAATTGACATAATACAAGTAGCATTAGACCAAACCCACAACAAAACTGAGTGATGCTGACTGAACCTTTGAGGTGCTCCTTAGGCATTTTCTTATTAGTGGGGTCTCAAGAGCAGCAAAATACCCTGGTTTCTCTTGCGTTGGCAGCGAGTGCCTTTATTTTGGCACCACTTTGCTCGTGCTATTCACTAAATAGACAACCTCTTTTAGACCTAAAATAACCCAATGAGCAACACCCTGTGCCTATTTTTCAGGCGGGGAAACTAAGTTGTCGCAGACCAAGCTCTTTAAGCTAGTCAGCACTCAAGGCCTGGGTTTTCCATTGCAAAGGCTCAGTGACCACAGTAGTGTGGCACTTGCTTCTTAGCCCCCATTTCAAGCTCTAGAACAGCATCACCCACGGAAATGTGGGCCACAGGAGAGAACCATATATGAAAGTTTTTAATTGTGACAAAATACAGATAACATCAAATGTACCAATGTATCCATCTGGCCCCATCCGATACCATTCAGCATGTTCTTGCTGGGTGGTCCTCACGACCCAACATTTCTCGAGCCTGTTCATCTCTGTAGCCATTCAACAGTAGCTTTCCATTGCTCTTTCCTTTTCCCTCAGTTATCATCTCCTTTCTGTGTGGATTTACCTGCTGGGTGCTTCATTTACGAAAGAATCCAACAGTATTTCCTTGGTTGTATTTGACTTGTTCTCTTTCCTGTGATGTGTTTTGAAAGGTCATTCATGTTGTAGCGGAGGGAATTTATTCTGCCTTGAGGCTTGTGTTCTGATGCATGCGTCTTCATACTCACTCATCTGTCAAGGAGCATTTGGCTGTGTCAAGGAGGAAGTGTTAAGTGTTTCCATGGACACATTGAAAAAGCCAGTTGAAAGAGAGAAGTTCGTTTTACTACTGTTTTTTGTGCTATTGGCTAAACTTCAGATTTATGATAATATGAGATATGTTTAACCTGATATGTCCAAATTGCTGCGCTCTCACTACGTGATCACAATGCAGATGATAAATGATGCATTTTACATCTTTTATTTACTACCCCGTCTTTGAAATCCAGTGTGTATTTCATTCTGAAGCTTTTTAGTGCATGGCCACATTTCACTTCTGCCTAACTGCCTTTCAGAGAATTCACAGGCACATGAGGTTAGGCAATCCACACGGGACAATGCTGTTATCCATAAGAGTTAAATGAGTTGGCCTTCAGGATGTTATTTTGAGTCTCCAACCTTAGCTATATAACTTTTTCATTTACTTCAAATGGTATTTAAATCAATCCTCCTTCACAATCATTCACAATTACTATGCTTCTTTGTAACAAAGAGTGTTAGGAAGATACTACTTAATCACAATTAGAAAACCACACCTGTGTAAATGAGACAAGGGATAATACAAGGTGCTACCCTCTCCTCAACTCAGAGGGAAGATGGCTCAGGGCTCAGTGGCTGCTGTAGAGAGCTGATACCCAAGTCCAAGCAATCTCTCTTTTGATTTGTTAATTGTTTCCTTCCTTCCTTCCTTCCTTCCTTCTTTCCTTCCTCTCTTTCTCTCCTTTTTTTTTTCCAACAGAGTTTTACTAAGTATCCTGCCTCAGCCTCTGGAGTGCCAGGATTACAGGCATGCACCCTTAAGTTCAGTTTGATTTATTTTTTTTTTCATGTAATTTATATTGTGTTAAAAATAATTTTGTTAAGCATTCCAGTAATTGCCTTAATAGAAAAGAGTTTTCTGAAAGAAAACCAGAAATCTCACTGAACCTCAGGGGTGATTGTGGAAACATGGGCAAAATTAGGAAGGAAGGAAGGTAGGGAGGAAGGAAGGAAGGGAGGAGGGAGGGAGGGAGGAGTGAAGGAAGGACGGAAGGAAGACAGACTCATTACAGAGACAGTCTCCTGTATAGCAGTCCCTGCCATCGATGCCACGTACTACATTGGGCTGTGCAACATTATCAATTGTGGACTGTTGTCCTACCAAACTGTCAATTTTGTGGGTTTAACGTAGCATGCTATTTCATTAGCACATCTGGAATTATCAAAGTCTTTTTGAAAAGGCCAACTCCGTGGAGGATCTTGAACTCTGCATATTCCATTGGCACACAGGACAGTGAGATCAGTAGGAAGAAGGAGGTGTCCCAATAGCAGCAGCAGTGATTACAGATGCCAGTGCTTCTTAAGTGTGTAGAATGTGACAAGCACTGAGATCCGCTTGCATCTTCATTTCATTCTTAACTACAACCTTGATGACGTTGCTCTTCCAATATTGAAATTAAACTGCCCAGCTTTGGAGCACTAAATGCACTGATGGAGATCACACAGTGCCAAGTCTAAAGCACCCACTAATCATGCTCCTTTGTCAAGAACTGAGCTGTTTCTAGGGTACAGGGCTTATGTTTTTCTATCAATAGTTGTGGCCACATTAGGGGCAAGTTGAGCAACCCAGAGCCAGAATTCTATGGCAACTGGCAGCCCTTTCTCATCAGTCTGAGAGGTCTATTCTCTAAGCATAAAGCACACATGACAGGGCTGGTCGTCTTCCAGCTTTTTAAGCCTTCTCCTTATTGACCTGGCCAACAAGAATACTTGTTGGCCTCGAACAGTCAGAACAAACACAATTAAGTACAAGTGGAGGCGGGGCTCGTGTATATTCGACAGAAGGGTCTTCAGAGAACTCTTTAGTGTCTACATCAGGGGTTTCCAACCTGAGATAGAGGGTGAGGGGCATCCATGAACTTGAATGGGAAGATTGCATCCGACATTACTTATATTTACCTGAAATTACACTTCCTTCCATTGTGAAAGATAAGCCACAGCATCATTAGCGTTACCTATGACATCTGTCCTTTTTCCATATAAAATGTATAAGTGGTAGGTATTTATAGCACAGCACTCTTTGTTGAAGTACTTTAAACTGTCATTTAAATGTGTCACCACTATAAAATTACTGTAATTATCAGTCTAATGCTGGCCTTCAATTGAATATATTAATGAAGTACATGTGCTACTCACCTGTTTGGTGGAGAAATTATTTTTGCTAACATGGATTTTAATGTAATTAGTTTTCTTTGCAATTCTGTGCTCCTTGTTTTATTATACCAAAATACCATTTTTAAGAAGGAATCTATATCCTGTAAAAGATCACAATAACACACTTCAAATCAAGGAGTGACATGCATTCATTCTTTGATTCCCAGTGACATTGTCTTGCATCTTGGTTCTCCACTCATCCAACATGTTTGCAGAGGGTGAACCTCCTCCATTCCCACTGAGGTCGTTGGGAGGAGTTGGGCCATGGTCAACAGAACTGAGGAAAGACCCATTCAGTACCTAGGAGGGGAGGAACAAATTTTCAAGAACTCTCCTCTAACCCAGTCCAGTCCAGCATTCCTTTCTGGGCATTTTTCCCCTTTGCTAACCAGTTGTGAGAGTCCTTTTGTGAATAACACGTCTGGATTAGTTTGCTGAACAATTGCTTTGGCTCAGTTAGCCTCTGATTGTCCTTGCTTTTGTGAGTCAAAAAGCCTTAATCTTATTTGAATGCAATTTAATTCCCTAGAGATCTGAGTCTTTAGTCCTCCCGGTTTATAAAGTGAGAGCTTAGAGCATTTCCAGGGGAGAGGACATGGTGCTCCTTTCAAGCTGGGTCAATCTACCAAGGAAATAATTAGATAAAGGCAACTCCAATCCAGAGAGGAGGAGGGAAAGAAGTTCTCCACAAATTACTTTTAGAACATTTAAGTGGAATTGAATTAGGATGTCAAGGGCCAGAGAGCTCTCAGGAGGTCATAAGATCTAGTCCTCTGTTGCTGGGCAAGAGCACAGATGGGAAAATCAAGTTTTCATTTAAAAGGCTTTAGAGTGAGAAGAGAACATTTTACCTAGGCACCAATGCGGGTCTTGTAAGATGGGGTAGATGACCTTGTGGAATTCAAGGGATATTCAGTAAAATATGCAATACAATTCATTAATCAGTCTTTAAAGATTTATTTATTTTTATTTTATATGTGTCTTGACTTCCTGTTTGTCGGTGAACACCTGTTGCTCACTGAAGCCAGAAGAGGGCATCAGATCCCTGGAACTGGAATTAGAGATTATGGGTGCTGGGAATTGAACCTGGGTCCTCTGAAAGAAGGCCAGTGCTTTTAACCCCTGAGCCATTTCTTCAGTCTCAGTCATTAAACAGGTTTATAATTAAACACTTATTTATTAAAGCCCTGCTATGTGTCAAAGACTCTCCTAGGCATTAGAGACATATCTGTCAATTTATATTCCGGTGAGTAAGGGAAAGAATAAGTAATAAGATAGTTAAAGGCTTTGTTAGACATCAATAAATTCACTAAAAACGGAAAACATTGGATTGGGAATGAATAATGGATTCCATGTGTTATAAGTGTGTAAAGAGATAGATAGATAGATAGACAGACAGACAAAAGATAGATAGATAGACAGACAAAAGATAGATAAATTTTTAAAAAGGATTTAAGTCAGGAAGGGAGATTAACTGAAGAGAGGGCCAAAGGGAGGTGGAGAGAGAGAGGGCAGAAGTGAACAAGCCAGATTGTATATGTCTATGAAAATTTCAAAGAACAAGACATTGTTTCACTTAAAATAATAGCAGTATGTGCCGAGTCAGGTGTTTCTATAAATGTATAAGCATGGGGGCTTTCTATATGCTAAGAGCTTAGAATGGAACCTTCCATGATATTTTCATAAATAATGTATGTAATATAGAGATAGAATACATATGACACTTTTGTTAGTCCCTTATATTCAGTGGGGTTGTTTGGGAATAATAGATCCAGGCAGACTTTGCTTGACTTAGGATTTGGGGTATTGGTGGTGATAGAATTCTCTTTGATGAATCACATAGTCAAGAACACCCCTGCCCTAGTCTTATCTGCCCAGGTCTAGGCAGAGTGGGAGAAATAAAAGCAAACTTCAGAAAGAAAAATGATAGATAATACAAAGGGTGAAAAGACCAGTGCATCTGGATTGATCAGTTGAGTTAGGTCGGCAGGATGGATTTGGTTTAGGAAGAAGGCATTGGAGAAGCGTTGTTACAGATCTCAATGGCCAGCCATAACCCTCTAGAATGACAGGGTTGACTGGGTGGGTTCTGAATTAACATCTCATATACAGCTCTGAACCACACATGGTGTTTGCTAGAGATGAATCACAAGTACAAAGTACACACTCTCTAGTGGGTGTGTCATATTCAATGATGGTCACACAACACCATTACCTATGCACACATCTCTCAGAATTTGTCCCTGTTACCAAGCAATTCATGACTACATTGTGCTTTCTCTAACAAATTACTCATTTGTTTGAAAATGGACAGACTGCACACACAAAAATGGTAAAATCTCTATGAGAAACATGTAAGTAGATTCAGGGACAATAGGTAATCTCTGAGTAGAAAATTGTTACCTTACAGGTAGTCCCCTGATAGTAGGCAGAAACCAAAGCATGCACACAGGCAGCTCCAGAGCCTTCTTCTCAAGCAGAACAAAAGCACAGTGCCCTTGGCTTTGCCCTTATCACCACCAGTGTTACTTTGGTTAGGATTTGTCCATTCACCTAATATAGTCTAGCTTTGACACAAGACCTTATTAACTAAAGAGCAAAACCTGGTCCCATTCAAGCTAAAAGCCATAATCTATTAAAA
The DNA here is from genome assembly GCA_019843965.1 of Rhynchomys soricoides. NCBI lineage: Eukaryota > Metazoa > Chordata > Mammalia > Rodentia > Muridae > Rhynchomys > Rhynchomys soricoides. The sequence continues at coordinate 2,204,038 of JADRCH010000186.1, forward strand.
TTTGCTGCAGTGAGCCTAAGAGCATGATTACCAGTTCATTGTAATTTTCAAAAACCTTCTCATGTGAGACACAAGAATTAAGCAGCTGGTCATTCTGCTTGAATAGCTCAAACACTTGATTTGTCCCCCTGAGCTTCTCCTAGTATGAAGGCTGTGTCTGTTAGCCACATGGACTCATCTGTGTATCCATTCCAATCTCAGTACAGTGTTTCTCTACTCATGGAGCTTCTTCTGGGGCAGAAATCCCCAGGCTTCAAGGAATCATGCTTGCTTTGGATGTCAACATGATGCAGGTGTGTGGAGATTTAGAAGCAGAGTCTGAATATGAGATAAAAATGGATTCAAATATGACAGGCCAGAGAGACTTACTTTTTATAACCAAATGAATTAGCGATATGTTTGGACATATGGGATTCACATTATGTCTAGTTTTCCTCGGTATTGTTGGTGGGAAAACTGTAGCAAGAGACATGATTTTCTATTCCCTTGTGGTTTTGCTTGCGCAGGGGAGAATTACCGATCAACATTTGGGCCTCACATCAATGCCCTGCTTAGGCTAACTAGCTGCCTGGCTACAAGTTACTTAGCAGGAACATCTGTGGAGTGCTAGGATACTTAGAGCTGCTCAAATATAGACTCTTACTTATTTACTTACTTTTACCATACTTAGGAGACAATATACTAACAATTTTATATGAAGAAAAAAATCCCAGGAAGATTCTGTCTGTTACAGAATTGGGACCCACATATCTTCAGCTGATTGGTTAGAGAATTCAGGGGCAAGATGGAATTCTGAGATGATACACTTTCCTGTGTGATAAAGTATGGTATAGTTCAGTGGCTCTCAACCTTCTTAATGCTAGAAATCTTTAATACAGCTCCTTGTGTTGTGGTGACCCCCAACCATAAAGTTATTTTCATTGCTACTTCATAACTGTAATTTTGCTACTGGTATGAATTGTAATGTAGATGTCTGTGTTTTCCAATGAATTTAGGAAACACCTGTGAAAGGATCATTCAAGCTGGGCAGTGGTAGCGCACGCCTTTAATCCCAGCACTCGGGAGGCAGAGGCAGGCAGATTTCTGAGTTCGAGGCCAGCCTGGTCTACAGAGTGAGTTCCAGGACAGCCAGGGCTACACAGAGAAACCCTGTCTTGAAAAACAAAAACAAACAAACAAAAAAAGAAAGGGTCATTCAACCCCTCCAAGGGGTCGAGACTCACAGGTTGAGAACTGCTGATGTTGTTGCTTATGTCAAGTATTCTGACTGCTTCATGTATTAACTCATCTAAAAATCTCATAACCATACTTAACATACTTAACAGCGTTCTCATCCTGATTTTGTAGATAGGAAGATGAAGGCACATAGTTGTTAAACATTCATTTCATCATGAAATTAAAAGTATCATTTGGTTGCAAGCTGTCTAGCTTCAAGTTCTGTCTTCTCCCCTTCCACAGAATGCGTTACTTTCATATGTGTTTTATTTTGATGTGTTTGAAATAAAAAGATAATTAGACTAAAATTTAAAATTCTTAATTACATTTCTCGCTTCTCTTTCCTTTTTCCACATACCCCTGTACATCACTTTTTGTTCTCTTCCAATTTATGGCCCTCTTTTTTGTTTGTTTGTTTTAGAATTGATATGAAAATTTTAATAATATGTGCCATGGACCTCCTGAGTGCTGGGGCCAAAGGCATGCATCACTACTGCCTGGCTTTTCTAACATGTACGACCTATCTATTATTTACACTGAGAATGTATTATGCAAAATGCAATCAAATAAATGAAAGATTTTTCGTTATGAAAAAAAAAAAAAGATAACTAGACATCATGGCTTCAGAGGTACCTTGGGTAAGCAGAGTTTTTTAACACATTTGTTACAAACACGATGTCTATGGCTGGGTCTGTCTTCCAGTGGTGGAGTCTTCTACAACCACACATTGGAAAGGTGGGTGGAGTGATCTTCTGTGCTCTCAAAGTCAGCTCCGTTAGTTGGGTATAGCAGTACGCACTTGTAATTCCAACACTATAGACAGAAAGAAAAACTGCAGCAAATCCAGGATGTCCTACATTACATGGTGAGTTTGGGACCAGGTTGGGTTCTAGACATAGGAAGAACTTGTCTTAAAATAAAAATAACAAAATGAAACAGAAACCAAATGCCCATAGCCTTGCAGGTATCCAGGGGCTTGACCTTATTGGTACAGTGAAGAAATAAAGGACAGCCACACACTCAGAACATCCCAGATCGGATGGACTGGGCTCTCTGATGGAGAAGCTGCACAACGTACTTATTATATACATCTGTACAGGGAAGTGGGGTTAGTGCATGCAGCTGATTTAAGGAGGCAGGGCTATGACATACAACTCAACTGATGAGGCAGGTTCAGCAGCTAATACTGTAGGAGCAGCCTCTGGAGGGAGGCAGTCTTCAGGACATAAGTATCTGGTGCAGGGATAAAGCTATGTTGCATATTTTCTGCACACACTGTTAACATCCACATCTGAACCAGAAAGTAAGGCTTTGCCGTTTCTTGGAGCCAAGCCCATTGAAAGCTTTGCCATTTCCCTTGGGGCTGAGGCTTTGAGATCCTTGACATGGCTATGTCAACAGGACACATTCACTACAGATTTCAATCACTCAGGGCGTCTGATCCCTGCATCAAATAGTCACTTGACCTACACAGAATGAAATATTGACTTTAAATTCATAGACTTACATGGACATACCGAGGATGATTTCATTCTTTTTCAGAACAGTGTTGTATTTTTCACAAAAATGACAAATGATTTGAAGGTCATAGAAGATTAATTACATTTAGGAAACACTGATTGTAATCCAAAATCTGTATTTTGCTGGTATCATAGAGGCTGAGGCAGAAGAATTGTGAGTTCAAAGCTATCCCAGGCTTTCTCACAAGACTCCAAGAAAACGGATGGGGGTACACGAGAAGCAGGAAGGAGACCTGCATTTTACAAATGAAGTATTTAGACTCCAGGTTGCTTAAAGTAACCAGCTAAAGGCAGCACAGCTAACAGTGAATGGCGGCTTCTTTCTCTGACCTCTTAATATGCAGTAGGCTTTATTCCAAGCACTGTCGTTGGGTTCCAGTCTAATGACAACTTATATGATAAATATTGTTTCCCACTTTGCAGAGAAAGAAACTGAGGTTTCAAGACAACACAATTTGTGCTAAGATCAAACAGCTGGTGAGAGGTAGTCTTCACAATGCCAGTCTTCACAATTCCAAGTTTATTAAAAACTGGGTCCAAGTCATGTGTAGGGTCAGTAGGATAGTAGGTTGATCACAAAGCAGGTCAGTACCCACGTTTCTTTCAAGATCACTCAGCTCCCTGCTGTTTTTGAATATTAAGACTCCATGAAATGTGGACAACATAAAGAGTATTAAGGTAGAAATTTATCCAAATAAAATGATTATTTAAGTTTCCAGTTATTAGTATACCTTTCACGATAATAAGTATTCTTGACTTGAATGTGATAATGTCGTTGGACCACAAGATTAAATTTAATGGTACTATGATAATGTTTTCAAAACAGTGTGATGTAATGTGTTGGATGAGCCAAGCCTAAATTAACGTCTCTAAGAATTCTTCTTCTCGGTCTCCATGTACTCAGCCTACATCTTGTTTTGTATTTTTAAATTTCACTAGACACCGACAGTACTTCAATAACAAACAATAGCCTTTAGGTAAGTCTTTCATCATAGAGAGAACATCATGGTTTTCTTTATGCCCTGCCTTGATGAACTGCCATCCTTTGGTGGTGATAAAATGAAACCAAGTTAATAGCAGTCTGCTCTGTCTTCCAGGGGAAGTTGATGGCTGCCGAAGAAGTAACTGGTTTTTTATTTGGAAGCTATGAAACTTGAGATTTTACTGAGAAGATGCTGATGGAGATGGGAAGCCAAAAAAATGTAAGTGACATTGTTCACCCAGTGTCCCCACATTCCCTTCATCAGTCATCTGAGCCAAGCACAATGAAAGTTTACAGACTTGAAACTGATGTTGCAGTTTGTCCCTGAGGCCTTAGTAGGAAGCAGAACCCAGTCTCACACCCACAACTGTCTGCCTGTAAATTCCTGTGGGTGGGGGCATATGGGTGTGGAATCTGGAGGTCAGAGGATAATGCTGGGTTTTGGTCTTCTACTTGCACTTTATGTGCAACAGGTCCCACTGCTGCATACAGTAGGCTGTACTTCAAACTTCCCACCTCCCCGCTTCCGGTGAGAGCACATGGATTACACACACATGTATTACTGTGTTTAGCTTTGTTGTGGCATCTGGGGATATAAACAGAGGTCCACACACTTGTGTGGCAGGTGATTTACACACCAAACTGTCTCCTAAGCTCCTTCCCATAAATTCTTACATTCCTTCCCAGCTAGAACAGGATATTTGGCAATGGCAGAATGGTCCTTGGAGCATAGACAAACCCAAGGCTGATCTTCTGCTCATTACTTCAGTTTCCTAAACACTTTTCATAATTAAAGAATGGAGTTAATTACTGATGAGACACCTGGCCCATAGTTCACACAGGTCTTACTTATGTTGGGTGTGTTTCTCTGGCTAAGTGGAAAGTTGAATGTGCTCTGAGGCACCATTTTGCTCTTCCGAAAAAGGGTCTGGACTATTGACCAGCATCTGGCAGCCTGGACACACCTAGTACCCTCGCCTTGGGATATAAACAATCATTGCTCTAATTAAGGCTCCTCTCTCAGGCCATCTAATTTGTTTCCCCACTGAAATGTATTGCAGCAAAGGCTTCATCAGCTGGTGGTAGGAAGCCGGAATTTCATAATAAACAATTTTCTGCAATCACACAGATATGTTGTAGCTCAAAGCAGATGGTTTGTTTCAACCTTTGGAATGGATCTGCCAATGTCTAATCATTAATGAAATGACTTTAACATCCACATGCCCCACAGGGTGGTCTCTAGCTGCCTCATTGTGGTTCAGAAGATCCCATCATGTGCTTTCCTGGGTCTTCAGCTCCCGGAAACATCACCATCACCCCATCCCAAGGCCTTGTGTAGGAATTACCTTGGTGGGATCTTTATTGCTGTTGTCACAGCTAAAGTGTCACCTCTGAAGAAACTTTCTCTCTGTAAAGAATGATCTGCTATGTAACCTTGTGGTTTTTCATCTTTAGAACTGATTGTTGTGTGAACACCTGCTTGGCTCTCTTGGGATCAGCCCCATCACTAAAAGGGGTGCTCTCAGAAAGTAAGATAGTCAATGGTCAGCTCTAGGACAGTGCCATGCATGGAGTGAGGACTCAATACACTCAACAAATGCCTGAACATTTTTATTAGTGAGGGCCATCAATACAAGCTCCCTCTCTCTTTCCCCCTGCCACCGTGTGTGTGTGTGTGTGTGTGTGTGTGTGTGTGTGTGTGTGTGTGTCTACCATTTTGGTCTCTGGCAACAGAATTATATCCTAAGTTAATAGGGGGAGAAAGGCATGTAATGGAAAGGGTTAGTGGGGGATTTATAATTAGTTAGGTTGAGTTACAACTAAATTCTGAAATTTCCATTAACCATCAGAGGCTCTCCTTTCTGGCCTCACACTCGCTGGCATGGGTGCAGCCCCTCCCTGGCCACACTCCTGCACCCCTTTTCCAACAGCTTTCTTTGGTTCCCATTGTTTTTCACTAATCTTGCCCTAGTGTTCCTCAGTGTAGAGGAGGTGCCATATCCCGAGGGCATACACCAATGTCCTCAGGGCAACTCTACCACACTTTAGGAAATATTTAACGTCATTGTACCTACTCACATCTCTAGCCCCATCCTTCCCCTTCCTTTTTCTTAAACCTCCTTCTCTTGAACTCTGCTTTCTGGGATTGTCAGAAAGTCTTGTTTCTGGACCTTGACACCTGCTCCTTGTGATGTCCCCCATTCCTCCCGATCTCCCCCTGTTCACCAAGTCACTGGACTAACATATATTTATTTCAGCTTTGAAGTGGTAATGCTTTCCTTCTGAAAACTTGCAGAAGAGGTATGGGGCCTCTGACTGACAGCCCAGCTTCTTAGTTTGCTTCTCCGTGAAGTTTGCATTTGCCCTGAGTACTTTCATAGCTCTACTATTGGGCGCGGTGCTTGGCTCTTTGTTGTCACTTGAGAGTGTTGATTTTAATGTGTATGTGTGTGCCCCAGAATCCTGAAGAAAGTTCTGGATATCCTGGAACTGAAGTTTCTGATGGCTATGAACCACTTGATGTGGATACTGGGAACAGAACCCTAGTCCTCAGCAAGAGCAGCAAGTGCTCTTAACTACTGAGCCGCCTAGATCTCCAGCTCCAGTCATTAGTGAATTTAAATATCCATAGAAGGACTTTTAAAAAAAAAGGAATGCTTGATTTGCATGGCTTTCAAAGATATTTGGAGGCAACTCACCAGCTAATTGTCCACTGTGTTCCCTTTACCCATTGGTCACTCTGGCTTTCTCATGTCCCACAAACACCAAGAAACAGTTTCCACTCACAGACCCTACCATTTACAGTGAAAAGTTAGAAGGTAACTTTTTGAGGCCACATCGCCTGTGGTGGTACCTCTCAGCAGAGCAAAAACTCAAAAAGGACTCAGCCAGGGCTCAAATTGCAAGATTCAGTGCGTTATGTTTTTGGCATGGCCCTAGAGACAAATACATAATCACGAAGGTATGTAATCTGGTCTGGAAACTCAGGCCAGATAGGATGACATGGAGAAAAAAGCACACACACGAACACACATAACCATGAGTGCTCTGATTTGTAAAAACCACATTAATGGATGGCAGCTTCCTACCTCTGAAGTGATTTATAAATTAAAATAATTGCTTCTTTGAACTGTTCTGATATTAATTGACCTATCACTAATGGAAGAACAGTCTCCAAACCATCCAAACATTACCTAAACATTCTTATTCCCTTTATTCTGGAAATTCAAAAACCCACAAAAATAGACTCTCTGTTCTGGTGCCAAGGGTCATAAAGGAAAACCCATCATTTTTGATGACTGTGCAATTCTTATTCTATTTCTTCATCAAATTAACTCTAAGGGCAATAGCAAGTATTCTGAACTTGAAGTCTTCCCACCCAGACTTCCCTTTAGAAGGCCCCACCTTGAGCACATGGACCCAGTTCTAGCTCAGATTTCAGTAATGAGAGCTGGGCAATTCATTACATTTTATTAATTTAGCTTTGGATCCATATCCTAAGTTACCTCATATTGGGAGCACCTGGCATTTCCTTCCAAGATAAATCAGGGAGAATTGAATTTGCTGTGATCTGCACAAGTGAAGAAGAGCTTTCTGGGGGACACTGAACAGTGGTGACCACGACCTATCTTGAAAAGGCAAGGAACATAGTGTTGAAGATAGGGACTCAAAGCAGGGGTTCTAAACCAGGGACATTTGACCCATGAAAGAACTAGTTGTCCAGAGACATTTGATTGTTACAGCTTGGGGAGGAGGTAAAACTGCCTACTGCCATCAAATGGCTGCTGAGCAATCTTGAAGGAACACATCACCTCCCAAGACACAAAGGACCATCCAGATTCCATGTTAATAGGACTCAAACTGAGAAATCCAGCCCTGCAGTCTGGAGGTTTTGGTGTGTTTGTTTGTGAATGATTGATTTATTTTATGTACGAGAGTACACTTTAGTTCTCTTCAGACACAACAGAAGAGGGCATCGGATCACATTACAGATGGTTGTGAGCTACCATGTGGTTGCTGGGAATTGAACTCAGGACCTCTGGAAGAATAGTCAGTACTCTTAACTGCCGAGCCATCTCTCCATACCAGAAGTTGTGTTTTATAATGCCTCTTTGTGGTTGTGTGGCCATTGTATGGTTATTTTTATTTTGTGGTATGTGGATATACACGTTTGGGTACTTAAGCATGTATGCATGTGGAGGCCAAGAAATGGAGTGTCATGTGCTATCTACTTTTTTTTTGAGGGATAGCCTCTCACTGGCATGGAACACAGCAAGCAGACTAGGCCAGATGGCCAGTGATCTCCAGCGCACCTATCTCTGCCTCCTCGGCACTGGATTGCATACACACCCAGGATTCTCGGCATGTTTCTTTTTTGTTTTGTTTTGATTTGATTTGGTTTGCTTTTTTCAAGACAGGGTTTCTCTGTGTAGCCCTGGCTGTCCTAGAACTCACTCTGTAGACCAGGCTGGCCTTGAACTCAGAAATCCACCTGCCTCTGCCTCCCAAGTGCTGGGATTAAAGGTGTGCGCCACCACTGCCCGGCCTCAGCATGTTTCTTGATCCTCTGAATTTCAAGTTTTACTTTTATAAAATGAAGATAACAGTAAGATATCTAATTTCATTAATGTTTAATCAAGGAAGTTGTAAAGTCTTAAATATAGGTTCTATTTTTATTTGTCTCCTAGTGTGTTTCAAGTAGAAGTTTCCAAGATTTGAGGATAAATTGTCAGCTTAACATGTTTTAAATTGATACAAATATATAAATATTTGTCCTTATTTATAGAGTTCAGCATAGCAAGTCAGCACATGATATGTAATGAATGGTGATCGAGTTGGGGTATTTAGCATTTCTGTTTCTTCATTTATCATTCTATGCTCTGGGAAGCATCAAAGTCTTTTAGTTGTTTTGAAGTATATCATGAATTATTGTAGGCAACAATTAGGCCATTCCAGTATGAACCATAGGGGGAAAAAATCCTCCTGTGTATTGACTATCGGTATATTTCTGTGTATTGATGCCTATTATACGACCTCTTTGCGGCCACACACCCCTAGTCCTTAATGACTGTAGTCTACTCTATTTTATGAAGTCAATTGTTTTAAGCCTCCATGATAATTGATAACATGACATATTTATTTTTCTGTGTCTGCATAGTTCATTGGAGAAAGTCTTTTCCAGTTTTATCCATTTTGACATAGATGACAAAAATTCATTCTTATCTATGACTATAACCTCATTGTGGTGTGCACGTACACATGTGTGTTGGGGACAGGGGGATTCTCTTTATTCATCTATAAGTAGACTCCCTGGTAGACATGTCTTGATTACTATTGATATTGTTGCAAATGCAGATATGTCAGTGGTATGCTAGGCACATTTTCTTTGGGTGTATGCTGAGTCTATGGTTGTTCTGACTGTAGTTGTTTGAGGAGCCTCTGTACCGTTTCACACACTGACCGTACTAACCTACATTTCCATCAACAGTGCATATGCATCCCATTTGTCCAGATAATTAATAGCATTTCTTAAGAAGTGTCACTTTAACAGGAATAAGATATTTCAGCACTTATATTTCAGTTCCAAAGCCCAAGTTAATTTTTTCTTTTGCTATATTTGTAGATAGTAATGACTTTCAGTTCTACCTATGAAATAGAAACATTTGCTAAAAACTAGGTATTTGTTTGGCATGACTAAGTAATAATAATTTCAAATTGCTAAAGATAATTCTGTTTCTGTGTAGTACTATGACATGATCAGTTATCGATACAGGCATCTTCCAGCATCTCAGCAGACCTATGGTCAGAAACCTAATAATACTTGTTTTAACTTACACAGTAAAAGAAAAACAAAGGTTTCAATTGGTAAGAACACATGTCTCCAAAAATCCAGGGTAGAACAAATAGACATATCCACCAGAGGCCGGTTTTTCCACGTGAACATCAGCAACCTGACTGCTAGGCGAAACTTAGCATTTACTTGGACAAAAAAAAATTTAATTTGGATGTATAGCATATTTTACCTGAAATTGTTCTTTTAAATAAGTCCCTTGGCATCACCTAAAATTAATCTGCCTGTGTTTTCTATATTCTCTGGATAATACTGTCAGCAATTTGATGAGGAAAAAAAAATTCAGGCTCTCTCAACACTTCTTATTGTCATGCCACCTACGTCCTTAGACTTGGATTGAAGAACATATAGTCTTTTAGTCATTCTGCAAGTATTGTTAACACAATAAGTATGTGTTCACAGTGAGATGTTTGCTGTGGACATAGTCCTATAAACATTCTAGAGACCAGAGTTTAGGGTGAACTCTGCACTTTCACGGAGGCAATACATTATATCTGGATGGGTCATGCCTCCTTGATGAGTGTGTGTGTGTGTGTGTGTGTGTGTAAGACTTGACATCTGCCTGAGCCATTCCTCCTTGATAAGTGAGTGTGTATGCATGTGTAAGCATGTGTATGTGTGTATGTGTGCAGGACTTAATATCTGGCTGAGCCATGCCTACTTGATGGGTGTGTGTGTATGTATGTGTATATGTGTGTTTATGAGTATATATCTGTGTGTATGTGTGTGCATGTGTATGTATGTGTACGTATGTGTGTGTATGTGTGTTTGGTGGCATTGTGAGGTCACTTGCCCACCTTTCCCATCACATTATTGCCTTAGGTAAGAATGGGCAGGCAGGACCATTCTTGAAAATTCAGTAAGCATCAGATAAAATGCACTGATTGTGAGCGTGGTGTTTCTTGGGAGAATTGTTCCACTATTGTTAGTTACATTATTGTAGTGATGGCTATGCTATCACTACAATATTTTTATAGGCAGAATGGGCTGGTATTATACATTCACTGGGGAATTTTAAAGCACTGCCACCCACAGGCTAAATAAAACCATTTTTTCTCATCGTAGATTGTATAGCCATATTCAGCAAGCTGTTGTGAAAACATCTTGGAATTCCTGTCGTTGTTTGAGAGAAAACAGAAAAAGATGAGACACAGGAATAACCACAAAAAACCTCTCATGACCAGTTGGCCAATCACTCCCAAAGCTAGTGAGGCTTCTCTATCTACACTACATTGTTTACATATTTTCCTTTGCCTCAGGGTGGGGGCGGGAGAGGGTTAGGAAACAGATTCTTCAGTATTCACCCCTCCCACTCAGAGCTGCTTTCTACAGAGCCAGCTCATCACAAAATCCTTAATGGTGGTGAAGAAAACACTCAAGAAACATGGTAACATTTCAAAAAGAGTGATTCAAAAAAATTCCCACAGTAATTATTCATGGTCTTACTATAAGAGCAATGCATGTTTCTTGTAGAAACTACAGAGCAAAAAGTGAAATACAAATTGCGCCTTTATCTTCAACATGCAGAGATGAGAAGATCCCTTGCTACAGAAAGAGTTGCTTGCCTCCTGAGTGTGCTCACCCTGCTGAACATTCTCTTAGAATGGCCTGCTGTTATAGAATGGGCTCAGCAAACATCTTTTGTGGTGAGACAAACAGCACATTAGATTTTGTAGGCTGTGTAATGTATGTTATAACTAGTTTGTTCCAATTCATTCTTTCATGGTACCATGATGGCAGCCACCAACAGTGAGTAAACATGGAGGTCTAACCTGGGTCTCCCTATAGTGGCCTCCTTTTCTTCTTGTATCTCTAGTTTGCTGATCCCTACGAAAAGAACACTATTGTAATAGAGGATTTTTTTCTCTGTCTCCAGGTTCCTGGAATAATGACTCTGAGACTCAGATAATATTTACAAATATCTTGGCCACAAGTTTTGGCTGTTCTCTGACTAGCTCATATATTAATCACCCTGTGACTCTGTGCTAAGTTCTGCCACATGGCTGGTTACCTCTGTTCAGCTCCCATTCTTCTGACCTCCTCCCCATTCTGGTGTCTTACCCCAGAATCCTTTCTGTCTACCGGATATCCCACCTTCTATTCTACCGTTTCCTATAGGTCATAGGTTTTTTTATTGACAAGTGATACAACCATATAGTATACAACAGATTCTCCCCATACACCATTGCTAAAATATTGTTATTAAATGCCTTTACATTAGTGTCACCAATAGTATGTTACATGTGTTTATAGGTAGTCATGTATATACATGTGTGTGTGTGTGTGTTAGATAGAGATCAATTAGGTATCCTCCTCTATCAGTGCAGAAAGCAGGCATGGTGTTCTTACTTGTAGTCTTAGCACCCAGGAAGTAGAGTTTGGAGGATCAGAAGTTCAGTGTCATCTTCAGCTACATTGTGAGTTCAAAGCTAGTATGTGATACACGAGACTCAAAACAATCCTGCTCCTGCCAAAATAAGTAAAAATGAGGCTGAGTAGGAGGCAGGGTTGTGTTTTACCCTGCTGGTGATTAAAACCATAGCCTCATTCGTGGTAGGCAAATTCTTCACCCCTGAGCTGTATCATTTTCTTTTTAAGCCTTTGTTTTATTCTTGAGTCATTTCCGAGTTTAATAAATGGCATTGCTAACAAGCATGGATCAGTTTCTGATGCACTGAAGCCTGGGGTCAGAAACAGAGGTCCCATGTGGGAGGACCTAGAGAGTGTCACCATGGCCAAATGGACATGTTGTTATCTGAAGCTGCTAGTCCAGCTCTTAACACCACAGTCCAGACTTTCCTCTGGATATCACGGTTCCCTCCCTGATTATTGCATTTAATTCATTATCATAGTATACTGCTTCAGCTGTCATTCAAGAGGCCCCACTGGAGAAAATGCTATATTGAAAGTGCATTCTGGATCCCAAAGGAGTGCAGCTTTTAGCTCCTTCTTCCTGCAAATCAAAAGTGAGGTCTCTGTATGCTTAAAAAGTCAAAACAGGATGTCATCGTGTCACCTGGAGGGTGAAGCTCAAGACTGAGAAAAGTCCTTCTGGGAATTCAAATGAAGGCGAGAAAAGTTTTCATTTGGAATACATGTAATTTCCAAATCATGGGCTCTGACATGTGAAGGCATTTATAGCCATATGGAATTTGGCAGTTTGGGGAAATACCGTTTGTCAAACATAGCTGATCATAGTAGATAACTCTTTGTTAATGACCAATCAATGATTTCTTTTATTCCTCCATTCATTTATTAGTTTACTTACCCAAGGAATAGCCATTGTGCCTTATGTTTCTAATCAACACCATTAATAGTACGGTCTAGGTGCGCCAGTAGCCCTGGAGATAGAGAGAGCACAATCCATGCATCCATATCCACTAGGCCTAAATCAATACCATTTAAATTTATTCATTAATGGCATCAGTACTGACCACACCTCAATGCTGTGCACAGAAGTATGGAGTCAGAATCAGAATGTCATTGTCTGACAAAACTTACAGCGAGGCCCATAACATCAACAAGATTCAATGTCTACAGACAGTATCAAGCATGATCCAGGCATGATGTCGTCTCTCTTGAAGTCAGACAGAAGAACTAGTAGCTACAAAAAAAAAAAAAAAAAAAGATACCGTAAGAGAATAGAGTGTGGAATTCTAGCAGGGGAACTGTTGTCCTGAGCAGACAGGGTGTAGCCTGAAGAATAAATGTGTTTATGAATGGGACATCCAGCATAGGAGAGGAGTGTTCAGGAGAAGAGAATGTAACCCAAGTCACAAAGGAACACAAGGCTCAAGTAAGAAACCGTGGTACAGAAATGGAAGGAAACCCGGAGGCATAGGGGTACAAAGACAGTAGGGCTCAGACTTTGCAGTGCACTGCAGATTTGTCTCTCACCCTAAAACAAAGGCTGACATTGGATGTCCTCTATAGGAGAGCCATGGCTTTTTAGCAAGGTTCCACAATTTGTATTGTGAAAGCAGCTTATGAAGATACTACAATATATGGGGCTGGTAGTACGGGGGGAGGGGGGAGGAAGGGGGCTGTGTGCACAGTGCAAGTGACAGGCATTAATGACTTGCTATCGGGCATGTCCACATGCTGAAGAGCGGAACAGATCAAAGTGGTGTTCAAGTGCAATGGCCTAACCTAATCTCACACTGCTATTTTGCAGTCAGCAGTTCTGAGCTGTTTCTACCTTTGAATGCTCTCAGACAATACTAATTGCCATCTATTGTAAGTGGCTCCATAAAAGGCGAAATTATTTGATGTTAACATCAAAGGCTATTGTAATCCAATCTTAGACTTGCCTATTAAGACATCGTGTAGCCAATAAAATAGTCATTGCCCTTTTATATACCAAAGGCCTGCTTGAAAACCTCAAATTTAATTCCTCCTTTGCCATCTGTAACAGGCAGTGCCTCCCCTACTTGGATAATAACAACGCATGTGATCTACCCTGGACAATGCCTGCTAGGTCACCGTCATTTTAGCTACTCTTTACTATTGCTAGTACCCGTACTTCTATTATGTTGGGGTCATAGATCAAGAATTAATTACATCCTTGTTCCTCAATACTGGGTACCACAATTTGAGAGAAGAGGTTACACGATCCAAAGCAATAGAGATGGAAATTTCTACTTCTCTTATCAAAATGGCTAAATTTATTGACATCGCTTAGCTTTTGTGCTCACATCCATCAAATTCAGTGATTGGTACACATAGCTCAGCTACCCTGGGTATCTACAGATGTCAATTTTTCCAGTGCCATTGTCAGAGACAGTGAAGCTTTGAGCGGGGCCTGCGTACTGGCGATGACTTGGGTGTGTTCTTCCTCTATGGAAGAATTTAGTAGAATACTCTCATTCCTCATGAGAGTTATGGAGCAGCAACATGGATAGCACAAATCCCAAGGCTAGGTATGTGAGAAGAGTTGGCTGGGCAAGTCTCTCTGTATTGCTGTGACTCAGTTTCCCCATGTATAAAATGGGGGTGATAATGGCGTAATAGGTTAGATATGAGGATTGGGTAAACGGTAACATTTGTGACTGATGCATAGACACGGATGCATATGTGTGTTTGCCATTATCATTATTTGGAGAATCCCATCTCCCTAGTAGAGTGTTTCAGTAAAGCTTCTCCCCAAAGAGAAGAGCAAGCATGAAGGATGGACAGAGTGGCTTTCTGGTGCTAATGCTTCCTGTGATAGAGTTTGCCCTGAATGTCAAGCAGAGAGGAAGGAAGCTTTGCCCCACCTGTCACGGTATCTACTGCCATCTACCTCAGCTCTGTCCCTCCCTCAGTCTCTAGCTCCTGAACAGAGGGAATGGGTCATACCATCAGAGACCCTTTCCTGACAGGAGCTCGCTCACCGTAGGCTGCATCCACTTGGCACTCAATGAATGCTTGCTGAGTTTGAAGACCAGTCCTCTTGTTTGTAAGAGATGTCAATCCCAGCTGAATGAACGGCAGGAGCTGATGCATAGCAGCAGTATCCAAACTCTAACTGGGAAGAGTGAGGTCCTGTGTACCTGTTTTTCTGAACTTCCAGTCCTTGGGATCTGGTTTTCAGGGCCCCCTGAAGCTGCAGGAAAGCAGCAGAAACTGACACTAACTCTCCAGTCAACACCTCTGCACACATTCTTTCTTTCCTTTTTGTTTTTTGAAATCTGAATTTCTGGGTTTCTCTGTCCAAAGCAGAAACAAAGAATAGAGGATGAATGATAATGGATGATAAGATAAACATACGGATAGCTTTGCTCTCTCATTTGTATTCCCATACGTTAGGTTTAAGCAAATGAGTGAGATCTGGAATAGCATTTAGGCAGACTCTTGGGAGGCAGGAAACAATGATGGCTGACTAGGTACAGAGAAAACACTCATAAAATACCTGAGTAAAGCATCACACTGAACTTTAATTTAATTGATTTAATATGAGAAATTTGTTTAATTCCATACGCTGTCTTCTCTCTTTTTTAATTAGTTATCCACCCCCTCCAACTGAAGTATCCACTGGGACGTGTGTGTGTGTGTGTGTGTGTGTGTGTGTGTACAGGCTCATAGTCTGTGGAAGCACTGGGTTAATTCTGACCCATTGTTTTTATGAATAAAGTTTTATTAGAACATTGCCAGCCCCTTTGCTTATGTGTTATCTGTAGCAGCTTTGCATGTTGGAGCCGAGTGGTCGGATATCATGGGGCCCTCAAAACCTAATACCACCTGGATCATGATAAATGTGCTTGCTGACGCTTGCCCATGGGCTGACACACATGAAGTACTTTACAAACTGAACACACAAGGATAAAGAGTGGAGGGCATAATGTATTAAAGGATGAGACTATACTTGGAATGTCTTGCCTAAATCCTGTCAATTTTTCTTAATATTGTTGTTAGGGCTAGGGATCTGGTTCAGTGGGCAAAGTGCTTGCTGTCCTTTTTCAAAAGGACCTGATTTCAAATTCCCACCACCCGTGTGAAAGCTAGATGTGAAGGTGTTTAAGACCCCAGTACTGGCAAATCAGAGACAAGAGGATCCCAAGGACTTCTAGCCTAGCCAAGCAGGGAGCATCAGGTTCAGTGTGAAACCATTTCTCAAAAATAATGTAGAGAGTGATAGATAAAACCACCAGATGCTGAACTCTGACCTCCATATGCCCATGCAGGGACAAGTGTGCCCACAAGCAAACATACGCCTCAGATGCTCCACATGTGCACACATGTGCATGACACACTTACATGCACACACACATGCACACATACACACATGCATCCACACATTATATTTTAAAAGCAGAAGCAAATCAAACAACAATATTAGTTCCATCTCTGTAGATCATCGAAAATATACTTTTGAAGTTTTTCAGGCAAAAAAACAGTTACAATTCTAGATTACTGCTTGATGAGCTCATGTTTTCATTTTTAGTTCAAAGCAAAGCTCACTCATTACCAATCATCTCCCTAATTGTGAATTAACAATGGAGAGAGATGGCCTGTGAGAATTAACTTGAGAAACTATTTCACAGACGACAACATGGGCTGCTCAAACATGAATGGAATAGCAGCAACTGCAGTAATGTAAATAATATTTACCAAACTGGTCGTTCATCAAAATTAAATTGTATAGGGCCCCAGGAGACATGGTTATCAAAGTCTCTACGCCAGACACAACATAAATCTGATAACTCGTACACTTTCCAGGCCAGCCCCGTCCTCCTTGGCAGAGCTCTTCTGACGTTAACTTTCAAAATGAGATTTCTTTGTTTAAAACTCAGTCTATTAGCCAAGCAAAGAGCAAGCAAGCCTGTATGCTTTTACAAGATCAAAAGAAAACAGGAGAGATGTTTTATTTGTTTCACATGAGGGTGAAATGTCTCACCTGCCAGCTCCACTGCCTCCATGTTGCTGTGGAGGCCGTTGGATCATCTCTACCTGCCATCTGCTCACTTGCTCCAGGTTCCTTCCAAACTAGTTGCACAGGTCAGGGGAGAGAAGGAATCTAATCTCCCAAAAGGTTGCATTTTTCAAAGACATCTTGCATACTTCACTACACAAACAACAGTTCTAAGAGGTCTGGGGCATTGATTTTTCACAGGCAAGATATTCATCTTTAATGCACATGGCCATAGGTTAAAAAGTAGTGTTCAGCTTGTGTACATTGGCCAGAGCAATGTTATTCAAGTCTTCCTCCTAGATCTTGATTGCATGGGACCTGTCCCCCTACTGTGTTCTATATTTCTTTTTGCATTTCAAAGCTCCGGAATCAAATGCAATTAAGGTTTTTCATTGGAGTTGGAGGACATATTTGTGATTTATATACATTTGTATCCTTAAGGAATAGTGGTGCCATTTTTCTAAAACAGCCCCAAAAGGTGCTCCTCTTCCTCCTCCTCCTCTTTTTCTTCTCCTTTCCCTCCTCCACCTTCTTCTTCTTCTTCTTCTTCTTCTTCTTCTTCTTCTTCTTCTTCTTCTTCTTCTTCTTCTTCTTCT
>JADRCH010000186.1:2230381-2295273 GCA_019843965.1 Rhynchomys soricoides
GAAGAAGAAGAAGAAGAAGAAGAAGAAGAAGAAGAAGAAGAAGAAGAGGAGGAAGGAGAAGAAGAAGAATCAGCTGAGTACAACCAAATGACCTTATCGGTGGGGAGTGGTACGCCAACTTCAGGTGTCTGACATGTCAGTGCAGCTGGTTTATTCCTTCAGCAAATGAATAGCACATTTCTCCAAGGAATTAGTATGAGCTGAAAATAAAATCTGTGTTGTTGAGATTCCTAAGTCTGTATCAGGAAAAGGCGCAAAGATGTATGTTCCGCGACATTTGAATTGCCATTTCATCTCCCTTACTGAAATACAAGCTAAGACTCAAGCACTGATGAGACAGAGATCTGACATTTTACTCTGGGATGCTGGGTATCAGCCTAAACAAAGAGCCTGTTAACTGTGAGAGACAAAGAGTCCTTTTATAAGGTAATACATTCATCTGGGAGAAATATTAAGTAAAGTTTCAAAGGATGGAGTTCTCCAGCATTTTTACCTACAACAATCACTGAGTGATGGGGGTTTAAACCACACTCGGAAACACATGAATGGAGGAGAGAGGCATTTCATAAAATCTGGTTGGGATCCACATTAAAAACTCAACTTTTGCCTCAAGTCATGGGAATTTATACCAGGAAATGAAAATGGGTGCTGAAATTTGGGCAAAATTTGCCCTGCAAGGTAAACATAAGATGCCTGTTTTGTCATACTCCTTGTGGGTAGGAAATAGGAGAGGGCAGGATGGATATACTCTTTGCCATTAAATGGTTATAATAAGAAGCATTATATTAAGAAGCCCGAAAAGAATGAAAAAATATACCCAATAACTCACTGTTACATCTGAGGATAACCAATTAAAAGAGTTGCAGAATTAATGTTGGAATAGATGGCTTTAGAAATAGTGCCTAGAGTGACATTACTTAAGCTAATGGGGGAAGAGGAAAAAGAGAGAGAGAGAGAGAGAGAGAGAGAGAGAGAGAGAGAAGCCATATGGATGTTTGAGTAAAGAGACTTCTAGAAATTCAAAACAGTATGTGAAAAGATCACAGTGGGGGTGGGGAGTGGATTAGGTGCTGTCAGATGAGAAGGAGGACACATCTACTGCACAGAAGAAGTGTGCAGGAATGCACAATGAGTCACGTGTGAGTGTGCAAATGTGTATGTACATCTGGTGGGAACAGGAGCCAAGGTATCTTAGGATTAGTTAGACTTGTTCTTCTGGTTTGGACCATCCCACTGCCCATGATCCATCCGTTATCCACAGTGTTGCACAGCACTTCCTGCCATGTTTACACAAACAGGTTAATCACTTGGCTGAGTCTAGGATTACATGTAACCGAATCACATAGCATGCTGATAACTCTTGGTTTTCCCTTGGGCTTCCTTTATCTGTCTGTCCTCCCTGTGGTTGGGAGCTTTGCCTTGATGTTCCTGCTAAGTTCAGCTCTGCACAAACAACTGCAACAGTGTGCTGTTGCTCAATCTCTTCTACTCTTTGAGAAGGCTGATCGACTGACTCTCTTAGAGATGCTACAGTGAAAGCAAAAGAACCAGAGACTAACATTGGGGACCACAGAACTCTGATGGCCTGAATTCTCCTTGTTATGAACTATATGAAAAGATCATTTTATATCTGTGGCTCTTTGGGGTAGTTATTAAACATAAAAAGATTACTGGATAAATTATCCATTAAAGTAAAATGATTTGTTTACCTGGGGTTAAAAGGGAGGACTGGCCATAGGATATTGATGTCTAAAGATGACTTGGGGGAGATATTTTAGAAAGTGAGTATTAAGAAGTTTACTTTTGTATTATTTTCTACTACTAAAGCATAAAAATCATTCAGAGGGACTCCAAAATGTTGGGGTTAATTATTAAATTAGCTGGAGTGACTCAGGAAAACCCACGGAGGGTTGGCAGAGGATTCCAGGGGCTACAGGACAGTGCACATGGAAGAAAGAGCAGACTGCTCAATTTCTGAGCAACTTCTCTTCTGTAATTTTCAGTTCCACGGCTCGGGACACACACCTCTTAAGATGTCCACATTCCTGCACCAGGAACTCCACTCTGTCATAGCTGATGGTTTAATAGTGTGTGTGCATGTGTGTGTGTGTGTGTGTGCATGTGTGTGTGCATGTGTGTGCATGTGTGTGTGTGTGTGTGTGTGTGTGTGTGTGTGTGTGTGTGGATGGCTCCCAAACGCACTTCTCTGTACTTTGTGCTTTTAAGTAACATGGAGTTAATCAAGGCAGGCTAAACTCCTTGCAAGCAGAAAGGCACAAACCTGCTTTTCTTTACCCTTTTTGAAGACAGCCTGATTGTGTAATCTTACCCACACGAGTCTGGCTTGTGTTGTTAGAGGAATTATCTCCTCATTAAAAATAAATCTTAATAGACCTAATTTGAAGGCTGCTTTTGTCTGTAACTTGATCAAGAGGGTAATGAATGTGAGCCAGGTTTTTAAGCAGAGGGATAGTAGAAAAAGTCAGAAATGTTCAACAGGACAGATTACAGCCACCGTAGGGGCTTTGATATGCTAATGAACACTGCGACAATCAAATACAAATAGGATGGGCTTGTGCCTTGAGTGTTGCTTAACCCTGCCCTTGGGGCATCAGAAAAACCTTGGTCTCAGAGAGGATTCATTTTCTGAGGACAGCTGCTCTTTATGGGCCTCAGCTTCCCCCAGCTGTAAAATGGGATAATAGTCTCTATACCAATTATAGACATCAGCTACTCTAATTGTCATAGTACAGTGATTATAGGTGTTAAGTGAGTCAGTCAGAATAAAGCACGCCCAACAGCTTTTGGGTGTCTAGTCTAGTGGAGGGTTATTGACAGCACTTACTATAAGGTGTAGCTATTATTATTTTTGAGATTATTTTTGGCTTTCTACTCTGTTGAGCAAGAAAACACTCATATATCCATAGACTGTGGAAGCTGGGAAAGCTTTTAGAGGTCTGATTCTAGTCTGTTTCCATGTGTGTCTACATTATTTAAGATCTTGGTTGTGCCCCACAGAGGTGGTGCAAACCTTTAATCCCAGCACTTTGGAGACAGAGGCCTAGGGATCTCTGAATTCAAGGCCAGCCCCAGGGTGAGTTCCAGGACAGCCGGGGCTACACCCTGTCTAAAAAAACAAAAACAAAAAACACCAAAAACAAGGCAAAAGCAAACAAAAAACCCAAAACAAAGCAAGATATTGGTTATATAAGAAAGGGATTCCTTTACCTCTAAGTTTGGAGAAATGTTAAGTTAAATAAAATCAGTCTTTTAATGTGGCACCTGGCTGCATCTGTCTCAAAGGGGGGATATACTAGTCAGTCTCTCTGTGATGGTTGGATCCAGCACATGGTATAGACAGTAAAGGAGATCCCATGCCAGCTGCTTGTTTGCCTAGGACCTTCCTCTTAATGGACTTTAAAAATTTTTTTTCCTTTAGCAAACAAAACAAAACCAAACCAAACAAATAAAACAACCCTCCCCCCCCCAAGAAACAAAACTGGCTAGAAATGGGACCATAGACCTTAACAGATACTTTTCAAAAGACTATCAAATGGCCAACGGTATAGGAAAGGGGACTTCTTTTTAAAAATCAACAGGGTAATGCAAATCAAACCCACACTGGCATGGGAACTCACTCTTACAAGGATGGTTATTATCAAATATAACAAGTAGGGTGAGATGTGGGAAACATGGAACCCCATCCACTGCCGGTAAGAGTGTAAATTAGTGATGGTGGGAAAAAATATGGCGGCTCCTCAAAACAAAACAAAAGCATAGAACTGTTTCTAACCCAGTGACCCCACTCTGCATATGCAGCCAAAGAAAATGAAGGCAGTGAGAATGGTGAGAAAGCTGCACCTCCATGCTCAGGGCAGCACTAGACACAGAAGCCAAGATAGGCAGAGAAACTCAATTGCCAGGGCCCTCCCTGATGGATAAAAATATACAATACAAAAACATAGAGGGCTTCCATTCACCATTCATCCACAAAATAGAAAGAAATTATGGCGTTTGTGCCGTAGCCGTAACTGGAGACGACCGCTTTAAATGAAATACTCCAGGCATGGAAAGACAAGTGTAGCATGTGACCTCCTCACTCACATAGAATCCAAAAAGTGTCGGTCTCACAGAAGTCCAGGGCAGAATGATAGCTCCTAGAGACTAAAGGGAATGTGGACTGATGGACGAGCACCGAGTCACTTCTCGGCAGTAGCATGAAGTCCTGATGTCGCTGGGCAGTCGGCTGACTGCAGATCACGGCTCATGTCACACAGCACGGGCTACAAGAAAAGGATCTGAAAGTGTAAGCCATGACGTTTTCACGCGAGGAATGATTGAAGACATGATAAAGCATCGTGTAAGGTATACCTGAATCAAACATCTCGATATTTCATGAATATGGAAATGATTATGTTTAAATTTTTAAAAGGCATCAGTGAAAAGTTTGTCGGCAGAAGCATCTTGAGAATGCCGTACAGTGAGCAACGCTATGTAGCTTTTTGTTATTATTGCAAGATATTGTAAGTCACCATATTTCTCTTTAACAATGAGACCATGAAAGACCGATTTGGTCACAGTGCTGAGGGTAAGTGACTCATGGGCATTCAACCATAAATGGGACATCTCCATCTTGCCTCCAAGACCCATGAGGAGGAGAGGTAGACTGTAAGAGTGGAGAGGCATGCCATGGAATCCTGCCATCCACCTGTGGCATGGCCATTGCAACCACAAACAATGGTGGACACAGACGCAAGACTGGGCCCTCAGCATTGCCTCTTGTACAGAGGGGCACCCAAAGGACTCACCCCTTCCTGAGGAGCCATTGACTATGTTACCTGTTGATGCTTGCTATAGGATGGAGCGTCATCTTCTTGGATGGTGTAGCCACTGGGGGACTAGGTGAGAAGAGGGTGACAACAAGATACTAGGGGTGTCGAATATAGCCACGCACATCGCGTGTGTATGAAACTGTCGGGCTGGTTTTTTAACGAAAGCTGCTAGTTCTTTGCTGCCAGCATGGAGGAAGTATGGTTTAGGTTTGGGGACTTTGGTTATTTCTCCAGAAATTTCTGAGGCAATTAATCATCGCAGGGATGTCTAAACAGTGTTCACCCATCAGGCAGGGAGCCATGGCAGACCCAGAGCCGAGGCCCGACACTAAGAAGAAATAGGATACCTTCGGAAATTTTTACAGTAATTTGAACAGTAAATGTTGCTCGTGGGATTCAGGTTGTCACTGGAGTTTCTAGGCATACATCGCTGTCATTTCACTTCTCCAGCAGCTTATTTTAGTGTACTTTATAGAAACAGTCCAGGATGAAGGAGTTTTAAGACAAAATAAAATACAACCTTATTTTAAATAATGTCTAAAAGAATGACCCTCAGAAATTTGTTCCTAGACACCAGTGTTACCTGGTAACTTGCTAAAAAAAGAAAAATAAATAAAATTGGGCCCCAGACTTACAGCAGTGTGGATTCTGAGGTAAGAGCTAGCAGCCTATTTCAAAAGACATTCAGGCTATCTTTTTTATTTTTTATATCCTTTTTATCTTAGATTTATTTATTTATTTAATGTATATGGGTACTCTATCATCATGCACACCAGAAGAAGGCATCCCATTACAGATGGTTGTGAGTTACCATGTGGTTGCTGGGAATTGAACTCTGGACCTCTAGTAGAGCAGCCAGTGCTCCTAACGACTGAGCCATCTCTCCATCCCCAGGCTATTCTTATGGATATTAAAATTTCAGAAGTATTGACATGGTCTCCAGGACAGTGTCTCAACCTCCAAATTGAGTAGCATCACACTCCAGCCCTGGAACAGGGAAAGAATGTACTACCTCATCTCTAAAATCAAGTCTGCTCAGCAGGTACCTGTCCCAGTCTTGGTAAGATCAGGTTCAGCTGCGTCCAGTTACAGAGGGCTGCCCCCCAGGCAGACTTGAGAAAGTAGAAGCTGAAGGGTATCCTGGTTAAATCTCTCATCCTTTCCTGAAAGGAAATCCTATAAAGAAAGAGAACACAAAGGTGGGTCAAGGAGTCCAAAGCCAGATCTCAGCACATGAGCCAATGACAGCCATCCACAGCCATAAGCCTAGAGTTGGACTGTGGTTAATATTGCTTGTCATCTTGACAGGATCTTTAATCAACCTGGAGAGAAGCTTCTAGGCAGCTCTCTGAGGAATGCTTTTGGATTGGGTTAACAGAGGTTAGAAGACCCACCCTAAATGTGGGTGGTACCATTATGTGAGCTGGGGTACCAGATTGGTTGAGAAGGATGCAGTGAGCTGAGCACCAGCATCTAGCTCTGCACTTCCTGACTGAGGATGCAGTGTGACCCCGTAGCTGAAGCTCTACTTTCTAGCCTCGACGGACTGTAACTCCTGGAAGACTACATGAGACAAACCCTTCTTCACTTAGTTTCTCTTGGTCAGATACCTTGTCACAGCAAGCAAAAGAATAACAAACACACAAGCCAATGCTCTCTACCTACTCTGAGTACCTTGGCATGATGGTTATTTGCATATTAAGTAGTCACCTATCACCTGATTCCAGATTTTTCCTTCTGGTGTCTTTCAAATTCTGTTCATAAGTTTAGGATTATTTCTTCTTTATCTCCATGGATGGATCAATAAGTCTTTCATATGTCCTAAGTTTTGTTTTCTTTGTGTTAGGAAGCACCTTTTACAAATTAATTCTGATACTGTTAGCATGGAATTGAATCTTTAATTGAGAAATAAGTCTCAAAGTGACACTAATTAGGCTTGAGATGGATGCTTGTGCATAACTAGGTCTATTTTCTATCTACTGTATTTCTGTAGGCTTCATTGTGATTGTCTCCTGTATTAGCAGCACCACGCAGCTTTAAACTGATACAGGCAACTTAAAGAAATTATATGTTCTCTAATACCCACTATCATCGTTAATGAATCCTGCCACATTTTTAGGGACTTAAATATATGTTTATTTTACTGCATATTTATTTGACTGTGGGGTTTTCAAAGTGGTTATGCTCAGGGGTCAAGATGGATCAATACCTTTCATACTCTCCGCTATCAGGATGGTCCATGAATTTAAACCTTTGCTATAGAATCAAAAATCCCAGGGAGTAGGAGAGATGGCTCAGCAGTTAAGAGCAGTTGCTGCTCTTGCCGAGGACCAGGGTTCAGTTCCCAGAACCCGGCTGGCAATCACAACAGCCTATAACTCCGGTTCTAGATGAGATTTGATGCTTTCTTCTGACCTCCATAGGCTGCTGCACACACATGGTGCCAAACCAAATACACACACACACACACACACACACACACACACACAAATAAATAAGTCTTCTTTTTGATACTAAAAGATATGTTTCTAAGTATAGGTATATCCTTATTTACTTCTCAAGAAACATTTCCAAGAAAAAATAGAAAATGAGAAAGCTTATTAATTCAGATATTATGCCATGTTTGCTTTATAGGGATAATATGCTATACAATTTGGATGTGGAATCCATTCTTCACTCCCCTTCACTATTTCAAGTTCAACTTTTCCCTCACGTTAGGATTTAGTTTTAAGGAGGAAGGGTGAGGCATCTGCTTGTGAATCTTTTAGTTCAATTTCTTTTACTATCAAAAAGGTCCCATTAGAAACACAAGCTTCCGATTACATATTCACACATATTTTTACTTATATTCACATGATTGCTTTTCTCCAATTGATGAATTAATGCACACTTAATAAAGATTCAGCAAAATGAGTGAAGGGAAATGTTGGCTGTGCTTTGTTGGCAAGCCTCTGGACCTAATTGTTTAGAGATCAATTAGCTTGGCTTCTGCATCCAGAAGCAATGGTTGGTGGCTTCTGGTCCCAATTACAGGCACAACAGTTACTCTCCAAGAGCTTTTGGGTGAGTTTCCTTGAACCCTTAAGAGAGGAACTCTAGTTAATCATCAGAAAATAGCACAGTTTTGCAGTTTCTTCTCAGAAGTAATGCCCGAACTTGTTCATTTGGCTCTAAAAGAGTTAAATGCAAGAGAGTAGCTTTGTTAGTTGAGCATGAGATTTAAATATTTATGTTTTGTGTGCATGGATTTATTGTGTATGGGGTGTGTGCACACATGCTTACTCGTATGGATACACATGTGTGTTTACAGGTGCATGTTTCACATGGTGTGGACACATAAGAAGCCAGAGTTAGATGTCAGCTGTCTTCTTGGTCTCTTTACCTTATTATTGAGTCAGGATCTCTCACTTGAACCACAGCCCTAGAATTGGTCCATTCTAGCTGGACGTCTTGCTCTGGGTGTCTCCTGTCTCTCCGTATTTTCTGTGTTGGGATTGCAGCCTGGTACTTACATGAGATGGGGATCTGAATTCTAATCTCTGTATCTGTGATGCAAATGCTTTGATTCTCAGGCCATCTCCCTCTGCCATATTATCTTCGCTATTTCTGAGACACAGATTCATATAGCTCAGCCTGACCTACAGCTCCTGATCCTCCTGCCACCATCTCCCACATGCTAGGAGAGTGGGCATGGTCCCCAACACCTGATCAAACGTATGTGTTTTAATGTTCTATTTAACAGTATATACCATGAAACTTACAAAAACAAACAAACAAACAAAACCACAAAGCTTTTGGGGGTATAAAGTGGAAGTGAATGGACTGAGAGAAGCTGGGAGCTGTGAAGGCAGAGAGTTTTATTGTGATTGGACCCGGATAGTCACTCATTTCAGAAACTGAGAACAAAGGGTTAAAAATCAAACTCAAAACCCAAACTGATAGGTGAGAGGTGGGTAGGAAGAGCTGTGCTAGTTATGCTTAGCACATGAATGCAGATAGATGCACAGCACACTGGATCTTACCCTTTCCCTCCCCTGAGAGACACGGCCTTGAAGGTCACAGCTCCACTGTACCTGGAGATGGCTTTCTGATCTTTTATGGTACAGCTCACTAGGGGGCTACTACCAGTCTATCAAGAGCAACTCATTAGACTGATTTGCTGTTTGTGGTATTATTCACTTATTTATCATTTATTGAACATGAAACTGTGCTGACCATGTTAAAGTCATTCAGGAGCAAAATATGAAACTTGCATTCTAATAAAATAGCTCTTCTTGGCCCTGTACATAGTAAATGCTCAATTTATAGTATATATTTAAATTACATATTTATATATTTATAAATATATGACATACACGCACATATATATATATAATTATATAGTTATATAGTTATATTGTCATACTATATGAATCTATGTGGTGAAGAACATTCTGGTGTCAGTTAACATAGCTAAGCAGTTCAGGGCAGCTGTGGTTCTCCCTCAAATAATGAGGACATTTGTTCCACCTCAGTTCACTTCCTGCTCAGTGTCTATTAAAAACACACTCACTGTGGAGAGATTCCCTCTCAGTGTGTTACGAGGGTGGGGGTGAGTATTGAGAACTCGCTGTGTTCAGAGGAGCACTCAGAGAAGAGTCAGACAGAGAGCAACACATCATTCCAAGAAATCCAAGTGCCTTTCAGATTTGCTGATTAGATCCTGGCCAGAACACAGTATCAGATTCCATTCTCAGAGGAACTGAATGAAGCCGCACCACATGAGGAGAAATGGCTGAGTCCATCGCTTGCTTACATCTTGTCTGCAGCTGTGAACAGCTGTGCCAATACCAGCTTAGCTGTGACCACATTACCAGGAGAGAGATAGTGGGTCATTCATTCACAAAGCCCTGGTCAGAGGGGCTCACGGGTGTGTTCCAAGGAAGATATTTTCATTTTCCTTCTTTCTAAAGTTTATGCAGGTATAAGGCAGCTAGGCCCTGTAAGTATTTCACAATTAAAGACTTTCTCTGCCCAGGAACAGTGCCATAGGGATATATTCATGAGGGTGCTTACAAACAGACATGAAACAGGAAAAAGCATTCTGCAGCTGCCAAGGAGGATGAGTCTCTGGGTGACTCTGTGACCCGCCATTCATTTCCTCATGAATAAAGCCTCAGTAGTCCCTCTGCAGAGGGGAGGACACAGAATATATCAAAGAGAGGAACCACCTTAGCAGCCTGCTTTAACACCCTTATTTGCATACTTCCTGAAAAAGAAGTCATTTCTCTACCCACTGACAACGTAAGGCTATTGCATCAGAAGACCAGGACAGGGGTCTATACTTCTGAAGGGGACAAAAGAAACAGCTGAAATGCCACTTGGATGTTTGCTTTAAACAGACCTCAATTTGCTGTCTGAAGGGAAAATTGTATACATGGGGCACCCTCATCCCCTTGAGAACTGGATGAGAAGATACCAGCATAGGCCAGCTACAGAGGCTGCCTCCTCAGCGCTTCAGAGTGGGGCAGGGGTGATGAGTTAGTGGGGAGAATGCTTGTTGCCCAGACCTGAGGAACTGAGTTTGAGTCTACAGAACCCACCTAAGAGCTGGACACACACTGTAAGTGTCTGTAAGTCCAGCATGACTACAGGAAGATAGAAGGCTCAGACAGGAGAATCCCAGAAGCTTACCCACCAACTAGCCTAGAGTATCATGTCTTATACAGCAGAGTGGTCCCATGGAAGTGGGGCTCCTTCAAAGGTCAATCAGTATTCCAGTAAACAAGATGGGGGATACTGTATGCTTACTACTTCTTGCTTGGAAGGGAACTAAATGCCACTGTTACCGTACCTTACCATTAGTGAGTCACTACAAGCTCATCCGTGTTCTAAAAACAGGGACATACCTTCGCTTTTAATGGAAAAGCACCTAAGAATGTGTAGCCCAGTTTTGAAATCAACATATACGGTTGGCATTTATAAATGTTTTCTATGTGCTGGGTACTGTAGTTCCTAAGCAAAAATATTCTAATTGTTTTGCAGCAGTACAATGTGTAGTCTGTTACCACCTCAATTAGATGAGAAATGAAAGGTTTATGAAGGACATGTAACTTGTCCAAAACCACCAAGAAGTAATCAAGCTGGGAAGTTAACATCAGATTTGTAAGATTTATAACCTTAAACTGAAGCCACATCATCTTGGCATTCTTTGTAACTTAACCCTGCCCCCCTGGTCCAATAGGAACAGTAGAATCATTATAAGTGCCAAATGCTTCTAAAAATGCTATCTCAGCAACTATATAGCCAAAGGTTCTCATACAGGGGCTTTGTTGAGCCTCATTAAGCTGAGTACCTAGTGCACCCTCTTTCCAGAAGTACAACTCCTAGAACTTAGGTCTAATCAGACTTATCTCAGATCTAGGGAGAAATAAAAGTTGGGAATATTCATTCCTAGAACATAAAAAATTATCTCTTAGTAGTTGGTTTATAACTTATGTCGGTAAGAAAAGGAACTGGCAGTGTTTCTGTGCAAATCCATTTGGTTTACATTTATTCTTTCATCCAAATAACAGTCCATAAACACATACTGTGCATCATGGACTATGCTGGCTTGTGAAGACGCCCCGGTGAAGAGGTTAGCACTGTCTCCTGCTTCAGGTACATTATGGCAAAGTTTAGACATAGAGACACTA
This sequence comes from Rhynchomys soricoides, assembly GCA_019843965.1. NCBI lineage: Eukaryota > Metazoa > Chordata > Mammalia > Rodentia > Muridae > Rhynchomys > Rhynchomys soricoides. Next base: position 2,241,888 of record JADRCH010000186.1, read on the forward strand.
GGCAGTAACTATACAAACACATACAAAATGATTCCTGAGGGTTATGAAGAAAATTACTGGGAAAAAGATAAGGCAGACAAGTGTGAAGAGAAACCTGGTTTACATACATGCTGGTTGGAATGGCCTTTTCTAGATAGTTGACAAGGGATACAAAATGCAGAAGAAAAGGGGGGAGGAAGACCATATATCTTTCTTCTGACTCATTCGTCAGTCCTGTGTTCTTTTCTTTCGAGTTTAGACACCATTCCAATGGGAACTTGACTCAAAGATCCTGAGAACATAAACGCAAAGAGAATCTAACTGATCTTATTCCAATATTAATTTTGGAAGGCTTTTCATCAACGGACTCTTTTCTCTGACACACAGACACCTTGAGATTGAAAGACTGAGTCTACTCCCTAGCAGCAGGGAGGTCTGAATCCATCCCCTAGCAACAGGCTCAAAGAGCCATCACTAGAGAGCTTGCCTAGTCTCCTGGGCTCACACGATGTCCTAAAGGGTCACTTGTCTTTTAGAACCACTTTGAAGCTAGAGAAGTAAAGTAGATCTCTGGACACTGAAAAGCATCAAAAGATGCTCTTCCCCAATGTGCACATACTTTTCGGACCTCATTTGTTATATCGACAGTTACTGATGTTTAAGGAAGCCCACAGGTGGTGGTGGGAGTAAGGACCCTTGCTCACACTTACAGTTCTGTTGTTCATGGCGCTAGAGAAGTGGGTCTCCCTTATTTGGGGTCCTGGTATGTACGGCAGCTGCAAGAGGTGACACGTGGGACTAAACAGGATTAGGTTCCTAATCATTTATGCATCTGTGAAATTTCTAAACTTGTAGTTATTATGTAAAACCATACTTTTGGAAATTGCTTCAGGGATGTGTGTGCATATGATAAACATATGCAAACATTTAGCCGTATTCATATACAGGTTGAACACCTAATCTGAACATCTAACATTTAAAAAAAAGCTTCAACATCTGAAAGGTTTTGAATGCCAAAAAATTAGACAAGTGGAAGATTTAATAACTGACCTCGTATAGGTCAATGGAACTTTGTTTCATGTACAAATTATTAAAATGCTGTACAAAATTACCTCCAGAAAATCTCTCTCTCTCTCTGTGTGTGTGTGTGTGTGTATACATAAATGATGAACTTTGAGTTGAAACTCATATTCCATACATAAGATATCTCATTATAAGTGGTCCAAAATCTTAAAAAAGTACAAAATCCAAAAAAAAATGTCTGTTCCTGATAGTCTTAAACATTTATACCTCCCCTCAAATTCATACTTCAAAATATGGGAAATTAAAATAATTATAATTTGAAATCTGGTGTTTACTTATTTGGGGTTTAGTAAAACACTTAGCGCTGTGTCTAATATGTTTCTAAATCAACCAAAATAGTATCTGTCAAGCATAGGCTTTAACAAACTGTAAATAATCTTGTAGAAAGGAAAGTACCTTAGAAATTCAAATGTATCAGATATCCATTCCCAATCACAAATTCTCCTACTGTTTTTACACACAAAGATTACATTGTATACACAGATGTATATACGTAGTATTAAAATCTCACTGGAGTGAAGTGAGTAGGGAAGAATGGCTACTCAAACTCCTTGTGAATTGATAAAAACTGATGCAGGACCAAAGGATGAGAGAAGGCTCAGTCAGGGGGAAGGACTGCTGCTCAGCCTGGGGTGTGGGGGAAGCAAGGTAGTTGGTAAGTGCACATGACTCTTCTCAGCACAGCGTGGGATGGAGTTTTACCTGAGTCTAATGCTAGGTTTTACTTTCTTTTCTACTTTCTGGAGTTTCCTCACAAGGAATTGGCTGGTAGAAAGCTCCTTTCTGGTTTTGCACGTTGGAGCTGCTGGGGGAGGCTGAAGCTTGTGTTAAGTTGACCATCCAGAAGTGAAGTGTTCATGTAGACACAGGTCGTCCTTCCTACTTCTTTTGAAAATAGGTACAGCCTGAGCAGAAGACAGAACTAGAAAGTCAGTGGGGGGTGGGGGGGTGGGGGGTGTGCATCAGGTACCGCTAAGCACAGAGCACAGACACTTGCACCCTAAGGTGCCATGTAATGGGGCTGGTCATAATGCTTACTCTGATGGTTTGAATGAAAATGGCCCCCACAGGCTCATAGGGAGAGGTACTATTAGGAGGTGTGCCCTGGTTGGCGGAAGTGTAGTCTTGTTAGAGGAAATGTGTCACTGCAGATGGGCTTTGAGCTTTCAGATGCTCAAGCCAGGTCCAGTCTCTCTCTCTGTCTCTATCTCTCTGTCTCTGTCTCTGTCAATCTCTCTCTGTCTCTCTGTATCTCTTTCTCTCTCTGTCTCTCTCTGTGTCTCTCTCTGTCTCTGTCTCTCTGTCTCTGTCTCTGTCTCTCTCTGTCTCTCTGTCTCTCTCTGTGTGTGTGTGTGTGTGTGTCTAAAACTCTTGGCTGCAGCATCATATCTGTCTGCATGCTACCATGATGATAATGGACTGAACCTCTGAACCTGTAAGCCAACCCCAATTAAATGTTTGCTCTTATAAGAGTTGCCCATGGTCATGGTGTCTCTTTACAGCAATAAAACCCCAGATAAGACATTTGCAGTTTATTATGGCTTCCTTTTTTCTTATTTTTATTTTTATTTTATTTTTTGAATCTGATTCTCCTTTAGCTTGAGCTAGCTTCTAACTGAGTACGTAGCTGAGAATGACTTCCGACCACCCTGACTTCAGAATACTGGGATTCCAGGCATGTGCCATCCATCTAGCTTATTCATTACTGGGAACTGAGCTCAGGGTTTTATGCATGCTAGGCTATCACTCTACACACTGAGTTACAGCCCCAGCCCTTATTTCCTCATTTTCAAAATAACGGGTGGGTGAAAACAAATACTCTAGGCTAATCCCATCCCAGACAATATGCATATCATCTCCAAGCCACCAATCATGTCTTCAAGTACATCACAAACACCTGTTAGAACTGCATAGTTTTGATCAAGGCTTCGAATCTCCTAATGTATTTCTAATCTGCACTAGATTGGTAAGAGTTAAGCTGTTGACCTGTGATTGGCACCTTTAGGTAAGCTAAACCATCAGATTATCATGAAAGAAGACCCAACCTCTAGGACTCCTAAAGGATTGGCAATAGGAGTGTGGGATGAAGCCTTGTGTGTTCTCCATGACTAGAAACTATAGACATACTTAGTCCAAAGCAAAATTTTACATGAAGTCAGTCTATTATGTAGAACACATGTAGTCTGAAAACAGTTGACTGGTGGCAACATTACATGATTGATACTAGAGTGTAGCATGCATCTCAGCTGCCCTTAATGGAAAGGCAGTATTTTTATCTACTTACTACATTTATTAAATGATGGACATTAACGATTTTTAACCATCTTCTTTCCAATCTGAAGCATAAACAATTTTTAAACTGTAAACAAAACGATGCACATATATTTTGTATGACATCCTCAAAAACACAGAAGTATTTTGTTGTTTTTTTTTCAAAGGAAAGTTGGAGCACTGAGATGTGGCTAACACAGTTTTCAAGACATTGCTTTCTTTTACCTTTTTCATTTCCCTGTAGAGTTTACAACAATCCCTGGTGGAACTGGCCCATGATGAGCTGAATGTCCATCTTGATGATCAAAAGGGGGTACAGGGGCAGGATCGGGAAGAGTGGGCTCCATCCCTCTTCCACATCCACCTCAGTGAGCTGAATCTGGGCTGGGATTCCAAGGGAAACTACAAACCCAATTAATTCCTACTTTCGAAAATGAATAAAGTAGATATGGAAGATGTCTTGATGAGGGGGGGGAGGGGGCAGGAGAGGGGAGGAGGGTTAGAAGTGGATGGAAGAGAAAGGAGAAGAGAAAGAGCACTTGAAGGACTGAGAAGTGAAGAGCTGAGCTAGCCAAGGGAGGGGACCAGATAGAAGTCACAAGGAGAGTAAGGGGAAAGGGGGAGGGCTTAGCTTCCAGGAAGGAGTCACACACAGGTCACTTAGAGAGGAGTAGAGGCTTCTTGCTTTTAAGTTACAACTTTTTCCTTCTATCCTTCCAGAAGAACTAGGAAAGAAAGGGGCAGGAACATTCCAGAACTGGTTTCAGAGGGAAAATGTTTAATTTCTACTTCTTATTCTGCTCCTAATGGCATATACCAACTCAGATAAAACTAAATTAGATAACAGATTGAAAACTAAATGGAAGGAAGGAAGGAAGGAAGGAAGGAAGGAGGGAAGGAAGGAGGGAGGGAGGTAGGGAGGGAGGAAGACAGGTAGGTAGGCGGGCCAGCTAGCCATGGTTTTTTTTTGTCTCTCCAGTCATTTTGGGGACTCAGGCATCTGTTAATTCTAACCCTTCTGGAAAGGAACACAAACAGGCCTTGTCCTGGAAATGCTGTTTGGCATGTAGATTAGGCAATGTTGACAAATAGAGCAGTCTGTCAGATACGTCCTCAAACCCCTGGAGACACCTGGAGCACTGAGCCCCACACTCATCTCACGCCCTGCCCGCACCCCTATCTGTGTCTCATCTCCTGGCACATGTAGGCCTGTCACACTTTTTTGTGACAGGACAGCAGAAAAAGAGGACTCCCATGTTACTTCCCAAGCCACTTTACATGCCACTGCAGTAAACAACTCCCAGGACCAGCAGCTTTCGTAATGATTCCAGTAAACAAACACAATAAACAGTAAACAGTCCATCTTGGGATCCTGTTCTCAGGCCCTTTCTCCTAGAACCACTGTCCTCTCTCCAGAAGCAATGCTGAAGGCCAAAGATAAGGATATTACTTGCACACACGCCAGATCACTGACAGTGTGTGTTTTCAAACTGCCAGAAACAATGTGAAAAGGAAGTGTGTTGAATTTAGCTTCCTCAGAATTGGATTCAACTGGATGTCAGACTTCTCTGTGGGACTTGTAAAAGCTGCCTTCTCCCTGGCATCTGCAGTCGGAGCAGAGAGACAGCTGTGAAAAGCATCGTCCGGCCAAAACGTGATTTCCAAAAGGTCATTTTATCACATGATTTATTTATATTGCTTCTCCACGGTACAAAGTGTTCTGATTCATACGCAGAACCCAGAGAAGGAGGGTTTAAAAAAAGAAAAAAGAAAAGAAAGAAAAAAACTAAGGCCCGTGACTCAGGGGCCCTGCAGAGGCCAAGGAAATGGCTTGGCTGCTGTTGAAGGCTTTTTGAAACTTTCTACCGCAAACAGGTTTTTCTGCATCAATCAAATTAAAAAAGGAAGCCATATCATGATAAGATAGATCTTTTCCCATACCCTCTGGAGCTTCATCAGTAAGAAACTTGATTAGAGGTGGGCCTTGCTGTTAGTCAGCAAGGACAATCAAGATAGTCTTTTTCATTCAGAAGAGAAAACCAAGGGTCAACTTAACCAAACTTCTAATGCTTTATCTTCTTTGCATGGTGTGCACCAACTTGAAGGGTTTGAGTTTTCTCTCTGGTCTTTTCTCTCCTAATGAAGCCTTCCAATGCCATTCTAAATAGACCTAGAGGATTTACTATGGAGGTTGGTGCCTTTTTCAGTGGGAACAGATGGCAGATTTTGTTTATATTCCCTTGGCTCTGTCTTTGCTTCCTAAATACAGGACTGGGGCTTGTAATACCACGTTTACAATGTTGACAGGTAGAATTTATTGGATAAATATTTCTTTGACCATATCTATTATTTAACCTCTCTCTGATATGAAGTCCAAGCTAAATGTTCTCAGGTTGTTTTGGGTTTTGTTTGTCTTTCTGCTAATCCCTATTCCAGGTCATTTTCTCTTAGCTGGCCTTAGAGATGGAAGTCAGATATTTGAAAATGTCTTCTGAGTATTATCAATACTCAAAGAAAAGAAGAATCAGATCTATTGAGAAGGAAAAGCATGTCCAGTGCTTGCCATGGTATCACTCAGTCCAACCAGTGCTAAGCATTTTTCTTCTCTTCCTTCTTTCCTTCCCTCCCTCCTCCTCCTCTTCCATCATCATCATCATCATCATCATCATCATCATCATCATCATCATCATCATCATTATCATGACACTTTAACAAACATTTCAGCACCACCTTGCTAATTGCGAGTTATGGGATAATGTAGATTCTTTCACAATGTCTTCAAAAGTGGCTCACTAGAAAAGGCATGAAGTACAGGTCATATTCTGTGATAATATCTGTAGATATGTTTGACTTAATTTGTCTCTAGGTTGCTAAAATCTGATGTTTCCACAGAAATTTGATTTGAGAATGACTTAAGACTTCAAGCCCCTGAATGCGCAGCAGTGCCGCCCAGTCAGTTTCCAGGGATTTAACCATTTCTCTGCAGTTTCCCTTAAAGAAGCATTGTTTAAACTAAGGCAGCATTTTCTCCTGAAGTTGAAAAAAATTAAAAGTCCAGTATCAATACTATGTGAAACAATTCTACGACGGGCTGAGTTTTATGTCTCTCCGAAAATGTGTCATTCCTGACAGGGGTGGTTTTGGAAGGTGTGTCTCTGATCATAGGCATATGACATTAACCCTTCTGGAAAAACATAGAACTTTGATGTTGAAGAGTTATCTCAATTAAGTCCATTTTGTTTTTCTTTGGTCTGTGTCAGAAAAGAGAATCCTAAATCCTGAGAATTAGGAAATTCAGAATTAGGAAGACCATCTGACTCATTAGAATAGAAATAAGAATGAAGGACCAGAAAAATAGAAAAATCATCCAAAACTTAGAATAGGGCCTAGACTATGGGGCTCTTCAAATTCCTGTCAAGGTTTCTAACGTAGACCCTAAACACGCATAAAACAGTGCGATAATCTCTTATTTGGACTCCCTAAACACGTATAAAACAGTGCAATAATCTCTTATTTGGACTCCTGTGTATTTGCATACTTTGTAAAATAAATAAGAATGTCAAAACACAGGGCAGAACCAGGGAGCTGTGAGCTAGCTATTTCATTAGCCGGGTCAGCTTTATTTGAGCTGCTCACTGTCATTCAGTAACTAAGCCATGCTGGCTCAAGTCCAAAGCCAATGTCTTTCTTTTATGGATAGTGAGGCTTCTCAGCAACAGTTTGAGCATCCTTTGTCAATTAATTAGAATCCTATTAACATGGCATGCCACTAACTAATGGATACATAAAATAACATGATACACATGTCCAACATTTTTAAGTCTAGAAATAAATTCCTACTAGTCTCAATTTCTTAACCTTCAGGACAGAATATTATCATCTTCATTTTACAAACCATTTCTTTCCTTGCTAAATCTCAGAGCTTAGATAGGAACTCAAGACTTTGTGGGGTTGGCAGTGGGATTGAACACACCTAGAGTTTAGTCTGTGGGTAGCTCTTGTACTTGCTAGATGGGTGATCTTGGGTGAAGCATTTAAACTTTTCTCAGGGGAACACAGGATGAACTCTATGTGATGAACGTTAAAGAGAGCTTTCATTGACAGTTCTAACACGTTGTCTGGGTCACATAATTACTCAATAAACTGTTTATTATAACTCAGGAACCATGTTCCTGAACAAGAGCAATAAACTCATCGTTAGGTTCCGTTGTCTTGGTTGGGGGGAATGATAGCCATTCTGGTTTTATAGTATAGTTGACACACACACATCTCCAGAAGTCTTCCTTTTATAGTGAGTGGGGCTTAAAAAATCTTGAAGAGAAAAACTTTCAAGGCTGTTTGAAGGCAGTCAGAAGGCCTGCTTTAACTTTCTTTCCTTCTCTGGGACTTCTTGTGACTTTCACCAAAGTTTACTTAACCTTCCAGGAAAGTCATCAACTTATTAGAGCCATGTGAAAGGGAAGGATTAAAGAAGTCAGCCTCACAGGCTGCCAGGCCTGGAAAATGGATTCCCAATACCAAATCCTTGGGCTTTAGGTCCCATTCCGAGATAGCAAATCTGGGGCAGAAGAACAAACAGGTAAGCTTCAAGGCAAGCCAAAGCAAACATAGTCCTTGGGATCCAATGCTGAAGATGCCTTGAAAAGAGACATGGACAGCTCTCTGCAGGGAAGGGTGAGGAGGCTGAGGAGCCAGCAAGGAGGAGCACTGCACTCAATAAGGGCAAAGCCCCCGTAAGAGCTGGGAACACAGACCAGGGATACATTCCTAAAACACAATTACCTGGTCTATTCTAAGTGAGGTACGCCAGGTCCTCTAGATGAAGTGTTCTTTCCACCACCCCACTCTCCCCTCTTCCCTTTTGAAACCACCCCACTGCATAAATAGTGCTGTCCCACCCACGACCCCTTTACCACAAAGAATATATAGTTTTTTCCCTTCCTTCTTTTTCTTATTAGATGAGCCTATTCCCTGTATGAAGAGCCTTTTAGGAATCTCCCTGGCAAACAATTAAATCCGGTGAACTCCCTATCCTGGGATGGCCTTAGCTGAAACCCACCCTGAGTGAATAACACTAAAAGTCCAGCCTTGGAGAACAGCCTATCTCCTAATGTCCTTGATGGAGGAGTGGGATGAGAACTGTTTCCCAGACTTTCTCCTGATATTTACTCCTCACCTCCTAGAGACAACATGTCAGTTCCCTCTGTCCCCAGCTGGACCTGCATCTACCTTGATTGTGGTGGTGCCCCAGGACTGCATCCTCTTTCCCCAGAGAGGCCTCAGTGTGATCTGAAAGGTGGAAGTGAGTCCCCATTGGCAGCCATCTATAAACAGACCAGTCTCTTCCCACTTTATTTTTCATCAAAGAAAAAACATACGTAGATTGACAGAAGGAAATATAGGAGGAAAAAAAGTAAGCCTTATTAAAAAAAAGAAAACTACCCCCTGACCACCTCTGTTTCTCTGCTGAGGTTATGAAACCCTGACTATACCAACTTGGGGAGGAAAGGGTTTGTCCGGCTTATACCTTAGAGTCTATGGTCTGAGGAAGCCATGGAAGGAACCTGGAGGTAGGACTTGAAGCAGAGACCATGGACAAATTTTGCTTTCCGGCTTGCTTTTCTTGGCTCATGCTCAACCCACATTCTTATACAACCCAGGCCTATTTGCCCACAGGTGGCAAGAGCCCACACTAGGCTGGGCCCTCCTACATTAATTAGCAATCAAGAAAATCCCCCACAGACATGCCCACAGGCCAGTCCTGTGGAGGCAGTTCCCCATCTAGGTTCCCTCTTCCCAGATGTGTTTAGGTTTGTGTCAAGTTGACAAAACTAATTATGACAATCCCCAAGCTTGGAAATAAAGCAAACATATTACCCTGAGCCCTTTCAAAGTCACACTAACTGTTCTAGCTAGTTCACATAAAGGTCATTTGATGTTCAGTCAAGGATTTGACTATACAATGAAGTGGTCACTAGTCCCATATGGCTCTTCAAAATTAAACACCAATCAAACAGAATTAAATGAAATTAAAACTTCAGTTTCCTAGTCACTCACACACAAAGCTCGGGGACTATATGAAGCTAGCCAGTGGCTATCATAGTAGCCAGATGAGACAAAATATTTCCTTCATCACATAAAATTTGTTCAGACAATTTCTCTAAGGGGAAGTAAAGTTGCCTTAAATTTGACTGCTAATCAGAGCCCAGACTCCACAAAGTTGGATGGTTGCCTGATCTTAGTCTTGAAAATAATTTTTATTCAGGAAAATGACAAGCCTATAGGATGTAGTAAATTGTCCTGAAATCAATCAATCAAAATTCACAATCTTGTTCTGAAATTTTAAAAATTTCATTTATTCACTCTGTGATAATTTCATATGTATAAAATTTTATACATATAAAAGAGGTACATATAAATATACATATTAATATGTGTATTAATCTGTACCACTTTTTTCCCCAACAAGTCCCCCCTTCTTTATTTCTCAATAACCTATTGGGTTTAATTAGGGTTGTGTAGAGTGTATGGATGTGCATGGTGTAGAGCTATATTTACTAAAGAATAGACAACTTACCAATAGATGCATCACTGAAGAAAGAATATTCTCCTTCCTGAAAAAGCCGTCAACAGCTAATAGCTCCTCAGCTAGGGATGGGGCTTCATGAGCCCTTCCCTTACCCAGGTCTAGCATTTTTAACAGACTAAATATGTACAATCCATCCATTGGATTTTCTTAAAGTTGTGTTGATCACCCCCCTGTGTCCCTTGCTATGGAATTAAATACTAGATGTGTGTTTACTATATATTGGAGGGTATTATGTTTCTCACCCTTTACAACGTATACTCTGACAGAGAAATGAAATAGTTCTAGTCAGTAGGGATTTGATTTAAAGAGTGGTGCCATTAAATACTGGGCAGATTATTCTACCAGCAAAATGCTCAGCTTTCCTAACAAGTCAGCATTAGCAATAGACCTTGAAGACTGGGCCAGAGTCCATGAAGCTATAGCTAGAACAGTGCAAGAAGTTAGAGATGACACAGAAAATAATAATGAGAGTGATGAAAACTTTTTTATTTACATAATATTTGAAGCTTGATTTTTTTTTAAGTCATAAAGAACTACACAACTAAAACTAAAACTAAAACCATAGCTGCATATATAGAGAGGCAATTTTACATTATTGTTTTGAAGGCTTTGGTAACATACCGGTGGAGGCTAAAATCAATACTCTGCTACATATGAGCTGTGTGATCTTAGGTCATCTATCTAATATCTTTGAGCATCAGTTTTCCCATCTCTATAATGGTAATGATAACAATTAGATATAGGGATGTTGCAATGATGAAACTGGATCATACCAGTGAATGCTAACTGGCCACCAAGACCATGGGGAAAAGGTAATATTTATCGTCTCCAATCTGATCGTGAAACCCTACCTTTTTTTCTTGTTGGTTTACCTCATTCTGATTTGAACACACTTTCTTTTTAATTTTTCTTACAGAGAAGTGCCACCTTTGTGCCTACTTTGCTTGTTCTTGATAAGCTCAGTGTGTCATCAGAAATGCTCATTGTCTGTGACAAATGTCACACCATGAGTTCAGTGTCCCTGAAAACTAACAGAACATAAAAGCTTTTCAAACTTGTCTGGCATAGGACAGTAGTAGATCAGATAAGATCCACATAACACAGGAAGCATATGCAAACCCCTACCCCAGCACCAGGACTGCAAACATGCTCCAACCACTACCCCCAAGCTGGCTTTGTAAAGGTCAGAGGAAGGCACAGGTTCCAGGAGAAAATGCAAGATTCTGGGTGAAGATGTGAGAAGGAATTCTCTCTCCCTAGCTCTATCATCTCCATGTAAGAATGTCAAAACCCGAAGCAGCCTGGAGAGTACCCCTAGGGCTTGAACCTCTCTTCCACCAGCCCCCAGGGAAACTGACCCCCAGGAATCAACCTCTTTGTGTTGAGCAGCACATAGCACGAGGTTATATGAGGAGATTGCTATATGTATGTCTCTGGATCCTAGGCAAGGATTTAGGAGAGGAGAGGATACCATGACTCTTTTGAAACAAGTATAAACTCAGTAGTCTAATGAAAGCCAAGAGGATACAGGCATCGAAATAATTCTAGTTGTGCTTCTTGCCATCATTTGAGTAGTTTCTTTCTACTGGGGGGACCTCTTATATCTACATGATTAGCTACACCCCTGGCAAATCACATCTTCCATGTATGTCTGGATAATCATATTAGCCTATCAAAGGACACTGGCTGACCTTGAATGATCCTTAATGAATGAACTGCTAACCACACCCAGGAGTACAAAATTCTTTCGATGGTTAATTTTGATCAAACGGCCATCCTTAGCATTAATCAACCACATGTGAAACACAAGGACTTATCGTGAGAATGAAGAAGGCACTAGGTATGTAGTTAAAAGCACATAGTTCCTAAGAGAATTGATATGCATGTCCATGTAGAATCTTGGACCCAAATGTTGACAATAATATCAAGCACAGTATCTCAAAGGTGCACAAAATGTGAACCTATCACCCAGTGAAAAAGCAAACAGACTGAAATCCTACTGCGAGAGGCTGCTTACCCATACAGAGTGAAAGGCTATATTTATAACACAAATACATCCCAAAGATAACATGCTATGTGAAAGAAGCCAGTTATGAAAGTTTTCATAACTTCACTAAAATCCTAAAGTAGGCAAACCCATAGGGACCAGAAATTAGTAGTTTCCAGGCTGGGAAGGGAGGGCTCTAGCAGTTATGGGCTTTCAACTGGGATGACAGCAATCTGGAATTTCATAGTGGCAATGGTTTCTCAATTTCGAACATCCTAAAATCCATAGAATTTGTAGCGAAAAGGGGTAAAGTTTATGGCATGTTATATCTCTGTAAAAGAAAAACTCATCATTACTTCAACACTAACATATTTGCAGGACCAAATAGTACTTGGCTGTCACTGCCGCTAGAAACAGCAGGAGTTAATGTCAAATTCATAGCTACTAGTTAACAAAGAAAGTGTCCATATTTACCCAGTGCCCTTAATATAAAATATTTTATAAAGGTAGAATAATATGCAAGGTGAATAGGTCCGTATGAAATTATTATACAGAAGCCCACCATTTTGGTTGATTAATATACACTATTAAAAATACCTACAAAAGTAATATTTAATATTTCTATTTAGGAATTCTTTCCTTTGGAGATTCCCAAGCTTTGGCTCTAAGTACTCTGTCAGTGATTGCTGACCCATAGTCCATGACTTTAGTGTACTTTTTCAGTCTCCAGTTCTGAAATTGTACCTTATAAGGCTTAGCATAGGACACCAGAAAACTTAGGAAAAGTTAAGTCCATGGGGATTGTGATGGATCCATCCACTCTAGAGTCATCATGAGGAGACCATTCCTACTACTCTTAAGACTTTCTCAGGAAAAGCCAGCAGAGTCACTTTTCAGAATCCTGGCAGTTAACCAATTATACTGAAAGGTGTTCAGTAAGGGGGTGTGGGAGTGGCTTAGGAAACAAGAGCATTAGGAAGATGCCCAGAGACTGACAAGCTCAGCATTCTTGAAGATCTCTTGGGCTGAAGATACAGGGACGGGTGTATTGGTAACGGATTACAGGATTTGTGGGAGCACAAAAGTCTTCAGTGTTTCCCTTTCCTTACGGCTTTCTGGATAATGTCTGGCCCTAGTAAACCCAAACTGAAGTTAGTTAATCCCAGAGCATCACCAGTGCATTTTACAAGGGTGGTTTCCCCTAGGGCAGAGAGAGGTTTCCAGAGAAAGAAGGATAAGGAGGAGTAACGTTTTTTAAATACAGAATCATAAATACTGAGACTGCGGTTGCCTCTTTGCTGTTGATGGTTGAAATTCTTGTAGCCTTCTGTCCCTAGATTCAGCAACCGACCTCTTTCCCCTCCATAGCAAATGCCGCCATTAAGACTACAACCTAACCGAGTCAGAGGATGTGCAAAGACAACCTGTGCTACTTAATTTCAAAGAAGCAGGTCTTTGAACAGCATTAAAGTCTGTTTCTCGTAGAAGGGAAATTAGTTCATTTCAAATGTGCTCTGTGAGTATCAACAGACCACCCAAATGTTTACTTATTTCAAGCTGTCCTCCTAGTGGGTTTTAGGGATGGAGAGTGGGGGAGATCCAGTTGCTTTGAGGAAAAGGGAGGGTGGTTTTGTGCATATAAATTGTCCACAAGGCCCAGCTCCATATTAAAATATTAATGACTTATTTAGTAAAGGAAAAAGATGTAGCTACCATAGAAAACCCCCAGGGAAACATTAACTTCCACAAAACTACAACTAAGGCCAATCGAATGCCCAAAGCACGGCTTACTCAACCTTTCTTCCTGCACACAACAGAACACCGTGGGAAGAAAAGCAAGTAAGTGCTCTATTGCTGAACATGAGCCTGTATCTCATGGCTCACAGGTCAGCACACATGAGGGCTGCTGGACCAGAAATTCAGATGCACAATTCTAGAGCAGAACAGAAAACATCCTCTGGCTCTTTAATGAAGTGCAAACACTGGAAATGGTCTGGGATTGAAGGTCTGTGGAGCAGGAGCCCCTGAGGTGGTATCTAACTGTGGCTGGATTTCCGAGGCCTCCTTCTTCCATCCCCAGTGACTTTCTGGAAATAGAACAATCATTGTCCAAAGTCAACTCACAGTGGGCTATCAGAAGTAAAGTCTATTGTTTTGCCAACTGGAATGTTTTGGGTTGTAAAGAGCAGAGAGAAAGACATATCCTGGGGACCCGTGGTGGGGAGTTGAATATTCAAAGAACATGTTTTTATTTGCTAGAAAACCAACACCTGGTCCATTTGATACTAGCCACATCAGGGGTCTGAACTGCCGTATGTATTAAACTGTCCTCGCACTTTTTCAGACTCTATGAATTTAGAACCCTAATTTATGGCCTTAAAGAATTGTGGCTTTGGTTTGAATAAATTGGAGGATTTCTGTGTAGCTGTTTTGAGAGGACGGGACTCTGCCAAGACATTGAGTAGTCATAAGAGTCCTTGGGAAGACCCCTTTGCTAAAGCTGAGCAGGCCAGCTCTTCTATACCTGGGTTCCCAAACTCCGAGATTCAGCAACAGGTTCATGAGGTTGATCCCTCAGCTCCTTTGTTCTCTAAGACTTAACTATTAGGTATAAATGTCTTTGAGGAAAGATAAGCTTGCAAATTTTGAGATCTTTAGCAGTTCTATAGCTTGAAAAGAGCATATTGTAAACTGGTTCAGACACTGTGTGAATCAATACAGCGGTTCCACAAAAAATAAATAAATAAATAAATAAAATACAGCTACCATACGATCCAACTCTTTTGTTCAAGTGAATATACACAACGAAATTTAATAGTTTGCTTCAAAGATGCTTGGAGAGAAATGTTTAGTGCAATCCTAGTCATAACAGCCAAGATGTAGAACCATTCTAGATGCCTATCAGCATATGAGTAGATTTTAAAAATGTGATGCACACACTGATAGAAAGAGGACTTGGGGGGATATGGGAGGGAGATCAAGAGAGAACACTGATAACAGAAAGGAAAACAATACTACATGATCTCTCATTTGCAGAATCCCGAGTTACAGTGCATATTGGCATGTGTGTGTGTTTATGTGTGTGAGTGAAATGGAAGCAATGGCAGCACTATTTGTGGGAAGAAAGGTGCCAGGCAGAAGGAAGGAGGTAGAGAGGACTGTGCTGGAGACAAACCTGAGCAAAGTGCACTAAACAGAGCAAAATGCACCAATACACGCTCAAGGGAATGCCATCAAGAAACTCACTGATTCATGCACTTATTAAAAATAGTTTTAAAAACTTAAAAACACATTATTGAAAGGGTGCCAACATATGTAGTGGATGTGCAACTTGGTCTTCCTATGGGTCCTGAATAACTGGAGTGGGGGCTGTCCCAAAAGCTGTTACCTGTGCATGGAATATGTTCTTCTAGCTGGGTTGCCCCTGGGGTGTTACCCAAGGGGTTCCTCCACCCTCTTATAGGAGAAGGGAAGAGAGAATGGGGGGGGGGTTGTGGGGGGAGATGACAGGGAGGAAGGGCAGTAAGAGGGATGTAAGGTGAACAGGCAGAAAAGAAAGGAAGGAAGGAAGGAAGGAAGGAAGGAAGGAAAGAGAGAGCCAAAACTATTCAAACATACTTGATTTTCTAAAGAGTTATCAGTGTAGCCTAAAGCTTCTTTCAGAGGAGGCAGGTTTAAATTCCTGGAAACCCCACTTAAGCTGTGTGGCTTTTGGCAAGTGCTATCAGCTGCCTCATCCTCAGTTCTAACATCAGGTCAAATCAGACTTACAATTTCATTAGCTTTGCTGACTTTTATCTAAAGATATATATATATATATATATATATATATATATATATATATATTTATATTTATATTTACAAGCATGGTGCTTGAGATGTGGTAGGTATTCAGTAAGTGGGGCACATGGGACACGAGGATGATAAGGACAATGCTAACTTCTTGCAGACAGATAAACAAGGAAGACCATCTGAATGTGTGCAAAGGAGGGAGAGATCTGGAAGTGCAGATGGTGGACCGTTCCAGTGACAGCTGGCTCACTCTCTCACTACTTGTGTCCCACGCTGAGAAGGGGGCTGGATGGAGAGAGCTTCAGCCTTTTGGGTAGATCTGGTTGACAGGGAGGAGGTGAGAGATGCATGAGAAACGCTAAACAGATGCAGCTGGCCGCTTCCTCAGGTCTGTCCCTGAGAGAATATTGACTCAGCTCTAAGGAAAGCATTTTGTTTGGCAGATTATGACTTTAAATTTCCGTGCATCTGAATGTTGACACTTCCGTTCTCCAGCTAACTGCTTTGTAACTAGTAAAGCCTTATAGACAGTACCGCTAGGGCTTCTCACATAACTGACATTTAACCTGAGCAGGGCTTGTCTCACACAATTCTACATCACATTGTGTAATGATGAGACGAGACAATGGGACGGAAGAGAGTTTGAGAGGGAACAAAAATGTAGTGGACTAGGGGAGGCATGGGTGTGAGTTTTTGTACAGTGACGTACAATGACATTCATTGTCATTCATTATTCATTATTCATTATTGTCATTCATTATTTGGAGCCAGCGGTTTGCAGAGGAAGAAATGTGATGTGGATTTTTTTTTTTTTTTAAGTTATTATATCTCAGAGGAGCAATGTATTTTTAGATCCACCTCATGACCTGATTTTCTGTAGTGGTTTCATTCCCCAAGCCATCCCTGTTGATCATAGGCTGCCCTGAGGACAAGGAGAGAGGAGGACTAGGTGTAGAACCGTGGTTACCAGCAGCTGTTAGAAACCAAGATCTTTCAAGCTTAGAGAAGACCGTGTTCCCTGGGCTCCAACTCAGCACTCAGTGGCTGCCTCCTCTGGTTGGAGTTTGTCTGAAAAGGAGTTTAGAAATAGCTCAGTCAGCAGAATGCTTTGTAAGCATGAGAACCTGAATGTGACACCTCCCTGCCCCTGTCACCGCACACTTATACCTGAAGCTACTGAAAAAGCTGGGCAGGGAAGTCTGTGCCAGTAATCCCATGACTAGT
Source organism: Rhynchomys soricoides (assembly GCA_019843965.1). NCBI lineage: Eukaryota > Metazoa > Chordata > Mammalia > Rodentia > Muridae > Rhynchomys > Rhynchomys soricoides. The sequence goes on from JADRCH010000186.1 coordinate 2,258,813, forward strand.
GTAGGCTGAGACAGGTAGATAGATCTATACTGCTTACTCTCCAGCCAGCCTAACCTACTTGGTGAGTCCCGGGCCAGTGAGAGACCTTGACTCAAAATAAAGGTGGATGGCTTTTGAGGGAGGACATCTGAGGGATGACTCTGGCCTCCACATTCACCGCTAAACAGACAAGTGCACATGCACAAGCATACATGCACACACACATGCGTGCACAGTTTATGTGGTTCAGCTCTGAGAAGGGAGACAAGGTGGCAGTCTACCTCTTACCAAATTCTTAGGAAAACTCTTTTAAAGTCTACCTTCAGGATCTTAAGGTGCTTACTATGTGAGTACGGTGACCTGATTTTGGATCCTCAGAACTTACCCAAAAACCTAAGCAGCCAGAATCCCCTCACATCGGGAGGGGGTTCCTGGCTAGTCAGTCTAGTCAACTTGTGAGTTCCAGATTCACTGGGAAACTCTGTTTCAAAAAGTAAGGTAAAACATAATAGAGGAAGATGTAAGGTTGATTTCTGGGCCTCCAGATATTCACACACAGGCAGACACTCCACCCTCAGTAAATAAAAATACTGAAGTGTAAATAGCAAGCAAATAAGGTAGTTAGAGACCCCTCCCAACTCCAGTTCAAGTGCAGATGTCCCTCTACCCCTCTTACCTATTAGATGTTCTCAAATATTGTAGAAATTCTTCTCAGCTTGTCTAGTACTACAGAGGTGTCTCCAAGGCTAAACCAGCTTCCCCATCTCTGGCTCCTACATGCGCTGTATGTATGAGACCCAGCAACGTTCCAGCCAAAAGCTCTCATCTTGTCTCCTGCTTTTGAGTTAGTAAAACTTTCCATCTTTCCTCCCAGTCAGGATCATGTAAATACAAAACTGAGTGCAGCATCTTCTTAGAAGTGAGAAGTTGTCTATAAATGAGTTTAGTCCTTTAACTGAAGGGGACGGCAACCCCATAGGAAGACCAACCATGTCAACTAACCTGGACTCCAGGAACTCCCATAGACTACCAAAGATCATCTGCAGAGCACTGCATGTGCTGGGGCACATATGTAGTGGAGGTCTGCCTTGTCTGCCTCAGTGGGAGAGGATGCACCTAATCCTTGTATCGACTTGATACCTCAGGGGGAGGGGCACCCTCTCAGAGGCGAAGAAGAGAGGAGGTTCAGGGAAGAACTCTGTGAGGGGGACTGGGAGGGGGCAACATTTGCGATGTAAATAAAGAAAATAATTAATTAATTAATTAAAAGAAATTTTAGTCTTTTATTCCAGATTCATTACCAACAGCACCCAAGTACCCTATGGTTGTTGCAAATTAGTGATATGGGATTAAGAATTATGTTGCTTTAACAAAAAGACCTTCCAATTCAGTAGCCTTGTATATAGGAAGATCTCAGTATCTTTTGTTTTTGTTTTGAGACAGGTCCTCATATCTCTCAGCACAGCCTTGAACTCAATATTTAACTAAAGATGCCTCTGAACTTGAGACCGTTCTGTTTCCTCCGTTCCTGGGTTTATGGGTGCTGGGATTATAGGGTCATCCCACCACTCCTGGTTAATGTAGTGCCTCGGGTCAAATGTAGAGCATCCCTTTTGCTAGGTGGGCACTTTGTGAACTAAGCTACATTCCAATGTCCAGATTCCTGTCATTGTTACTAAACAAAATTCTTCCATATCATCATTCCTCCACCTCTTTGGATGACTGGATTCATCTACATGGGTTTTGTATCTTCTTTTGCAGTTTGAGGGTGGGTGAGACCTGGCTACTGGAACATGCTGGGCAAGTACACGTACACTCTCAAAGCCTCTTGTCAGCCCATTATAGTCCAATTTATAGTTTTGGTTTACCTCAAGTAAGCAGGGAAAGTAGTTTTGGGAAAAGCATGCTACAAGGTGAAGACCTATATCAACCCCCATTTCTATTAACAAGCCTACTACAGAGACATACCTCATATCTTCCTCCAAGTTCCTTTCAAAGCAGGGCTTAGGCAAAAACAAGTTTTGCAGCTGTTTTATTGTGGACATAGCACCAAGAGGCAGAAGTAAGTAAAAGTAAGTGTGGCTGAGAAATGAGCAGGAGTGATTGGTTATATGCCTGAGTGGGTGGCCGACTCTTGTTATTGAATGTGAGCAGTTCTTGAGCGTCAGCCTTTGAGACACCAGGTAAAGTATTGGAGTGGATCGTAGCACCTATTCCCATTTTCTAATTATAACATGTCTACAGGTACGACATCTAAGATGTTTTGTGTGGTTTGTCTTAGTTTCTTTCTCCTTCATCCCCAAACATGGTGATGGAGAATATAGTCCTACAAGTTTGGACCACTGTGTACCACTGTGTAGCCACCACGGTGATCTAACAAGGAACAGGTCATCGTTTCCAACTTTGCCTTCTGCTTATCTGTAGTACATTTGACCTCCATTCTTTTCAACCTTTCTCTTATATGCTTGTGAGTTGTCTTTTCCAGAATATCATATAGAGAGAGAATCTTAGTTTTAATTCTAGCTACTAGGTGACTGGGAGTTAAAAATGTCCACAAAGACCTATGTGAAAAACACCTGGAGGATTTCTCCCACACTTTAGCCTCATGGGGACATTTCAGATTCAGACCATAGCACCTCCTGATCAACGGGAACATTCTCTAGATGATAGCAGGCACTCACTAAGTATATCATCATTGGATCATAAAGGGAGAGCATAGCATCCATGAGGGCAGGACGCCTGGTCTTCTTTACTCCCTCCACGGTATACCCCCTCTCCTTCAGGAGCAAGAAAAATTATGACGTTGCCTTCGTGGAGGTCTTTTCGGGAACCTTAACATGATTTTTTAATGATCAGCTGATCCCCTGAGCCCAGGGAATCATGGGACTTTACCACTAATGAGCCCCATCAGATAAGCAGTCTTTGGCCTCTGAGCTGCCAAAGTGTAGACAGACCAGAGAAGTAAAACTTTTAAGTCAGTCTTATCTCTCGGTATTTTGCCAACTCTGTGGAGGTCCTGGATTGTGTCCCTGGCCTGGAGGCACCAGCATAGGTTTTCCCTAAAGAAAGCTAAAATTCGTGTGGCCTCAGGTCCTCGGGGAGGAAGAAGGAAAAGAGGAGCAATTGCTCAAGAAGCACCTTAGGAAACTGGACTGAGGCAGTGCCCTAGGAAGCTAAAAAGCAGGGTGAAGTACCGCAGCCCTTTGCCTCTGCCTCTTACCAAAGGTGTACTTGCCATGACAGAAAACTTGAAAATACCATGAGTCAGAAGAAGAGTCTAAAATTATCCCATCCTGTCATTAAAAGAGTAGCAGTTAGCATATCAGACCGAAGGTTTTATGTTTTGGGGGATACAGAAAGCTTGATCACATTCTCTCTCTCTCTCTCTCTCTCTCTCTCTCTCTCTCTCTCTCTCTCCCTGTGATCCTTGTTATCAGCCTAGTAATTAAGCACTAGGAACACTTTTGCAGGTTAGTAGGTGATTGCTTGACAATTCATTTTAAATACCTGCATTTAGTTTGGAAACAGATTTTAAAAGTTGTCAGAGCTGGGGCATGGTGGTGGCGCACGCCTTTAATCCCAGCACTCAGGAGGCAGAGGCAGGTGTATCTCTGAGTTCAAGGCCAGCCTGGTCTACAAAGTGAGTCTAGGACAGCCAGGGTTAGTTACACTGAGGAACACCATATCAAAACCAAAACAAAACAATGACAACAAAAAGCAAAAATCAACAAAGTTGTCAGAATATGTTTATGTTTAATTCATCTTAGTTTTATTTTATTTGTTTATTTATTGAAAAAGTATTATCCCAGGTGCCTATGAGCATGGACTTTAGTGTGGGTTTGAAGTTCAAGTCTGACTTCTGTCATTGTTTTGGCTACAAAAGCCTAGGCAAATGACTTTATAAGGTTTCGTGATCAAATAAGAACAGTAGCTAAGTCATGGGTCTTTTGAAAGGATGCTTTGGGTCATCCATGTGCCACCTCATGCACAGGAAGCTCTCTGTATATGTTATATATAGGTCACAGCAAAAAAAAAAAAAAAAAAAAGTCTAACTAAAGAAAAGTATAAAACTTCAAACCAACCTTCTAGAGGTAAAAGATGTTAATTGTAAGGACACATTTGTGTTTCTATAACCAATAGATGGCAGGTACCTTCTCGTGACAAATAATGTATATTGCTCATTAGTACGTCAAATATGCTAATGACCACAGACTATTGCAGTAATACAAATATGCCAGGATACAGTTCTGACAGAGAAGAAAATCACACAAGGCACCTCGGAACACAAAGCCTGGGGCTTCTGCCCAGTCAAATCCTCCCTGTGCACGCTGGATGACACCAGTCAGGAATAATCTTGCCACAAACTTGGACTCTACAGTGGCAGGAAGTATCTGAGAACCGAGTCCCGGATGATTTCCAAGCTGGAGTTGACCTTGATTGTCCCAGGACGTCACCCTTCACCTGAGCACTCTACTCTTGGCATGGAGAAGAAACAAAATTGGAAACAGTTGAATTCCTCTGGTGGCTCCTGCTGACTAAGCAGGCGAGGGACCCCACTGCAGAGTTCATGGTGGTTTTGGCAGAGCAGGATTCCCTCCCTCCCGAGGTTCCAGCCTCCTGGGGGCCAGATGAGGGGCGGACTTGTTTACACAGCATCTCAGACCAAACAGCTGGGGGAACTGCAACCATTTAATTTTGCCCTGCTGACTTGAAGAGGAATTTGGTTATGCCACACAAGGGAGAGGCTCCCTCAGCTCATTCCTCGCTTTGTGTCTCTTCCTTTTCCCCTTTTCCTGTTTCAAAATTTTCCTTTCTCTCCCCCTGCCTCTTCATTAACCCCTCCTCTCTTCATTTTTCAACTGTTCCCTCTTTTCTTTACTTCCAAAGCAAAGTACTATGGGAGGATGCTTAAGACAGAAAGAAATCCTTTATTTTTAGAGCCAGGGGGATTTTTATCCCAAAAGATCTGTTTGTAAAATAAATGGGCTTAATCTTTCTTATTCGGGCAAAACATGAAACTCACATTGGCCTTAGAGATGCTGTTTTTGGGAAAAGGGGACTGGACTTTCTCAGGGAGTGTGACCCGGCTACACCAGTGTACAGTCCAGCCATGTCCAAGCAAAGGAGAGGAAGTGGAGCCCAGCACAGGGCGGATAATTCTGAGGAGACTTTATCTACATACTGCCTGGGACAAAAAACCCACAGCCGTAATTAAAGTCTTCATTTCAATCCTTATTAGGAAGGCAATAGAGAGGCCGTGGGGTCAAAATACAACCCCCAACTCAGTTGTTGAAATGCTGTGTGTCTTCAAGCATATGTCTCCTCCACCAGGTAGGTGGACATCTGGGTTGCTTGTCCCAGGTATTTAGCATAGAGAAACAACCAGGGAAGGGCTGTGGATCTACTCACTGAATCACCATCTCAGCCTTGCTTTCGTAAAAAAACAGACATCTGTGTATCAAATGAGCTTGCTCGAATGAAAGTGCATAGTGTCTGGAATATTTTATTGATCTATCAAAAGAAAACTATTGAAAGAGGAAGCAGCTTAGGGCAGTGGAGCCACTGGAGCCCTGCAGGCTCCTGGCCATTTCTGCCAAACCTCTTTCCTACATTCTCCTGGAATATGAGCAAAGAATTAGATGCTGTATCCTACGATCATCTCCTCCTAGTCTTTAGAATCACATTTTTCTCATTTTTGAAAACTGGAGTAGCATATTCTTGTCTGCAATACCCTGGCCCCCATCCCAGTCTCTGATTTCTTTAAGCACACTGACAGTGGTTTTGTAATCACATCTGCAAGTCTTTTCTGTATTCTAGAATTTAATCCAACTTGAACTCATTAAGTATCTAGTTCCTCTGCTATTATCTCTTGTGCAATTTTTTGTCTAAAATTCTTCCTTTCTATAAATGCTTCTTAAACAAAAAAGACCCACCAACATATATGTAATGTATGTTCATGGCTGGACATATAAAAACTATAGTTAGATAAAATAAAGTGGTTTTAAAATCTGTTTTTCTTGCTTCTTGATTTGAGATTAATGTTAATTTTTTTTTTTTTAAATGTGGAGGCAGATATGTGTGCTGTTGGATGAATGAACCCTGAGAACAACTGGTGCTGTCACACAGTGCAGGGCTTGTCTAGCATGTATAAGGCCTTGGGTTTGATCTCCAGCATCACAAATGACTGGGGGTGGGGGCTCACTTCTGTAATCCCAGCACTTGGGAGGTAGAGGAAAGGGGGTCAATAGTTCCAGGTCATCCTTAGCTACAAGGTAAGGTCAAGTCCAGTCTGGGATGCATTCGATCTGGTCTCAAGAAACAAACAAGGTTTTTGTTTTTTTGTTTTGTTTTTTGTTTGGTTTGTTAGTAATAATAATAACGACGACGACGACGACGATGATGATGATGATAATAATAATAATAATAATAAATACCAGCAAGCTGGCTCAGTGTCTAAAAGTACTTGCCATGTGAGCCTGGTTACCTGGCTGTGGAAAGAGAACCAGCCCTTGACAGTTGCCCTCTGACCTCCATGTGAATGCTGTGCTATGCACACAACCTCGCTGACATGCTCACCACATATAGATACACTAATAGTAAATTTTTTTAAAAAAATTAATGTCTGAGCACAGTTCTGTATAATCAGTCCCCTTCCTGTTATCTTATTTGTAACAGTAGCATATAGTTTCTATATAGTCTTATGAGATAATTTTTGTCTCAGCTGCTTCGGGTAAGAACTTCTGACTCCTCTCAATTATGAATGATATGCACTACCTTGGGAAAATTCATGGGTATTTAAGAAATAGCTGTTTGTATCCTTAAGGGAAGAGATTCTGGGGGCAGTAAAGGTAGTGTAGGACCCTGGCCTGATGCCTCTTTTTTTCAGGTAGAGGGTGGACATCAAGCAGATAACTCCATTTTCAGGGCCTCAGTTTTCTTCCTTAGAGTTTTTGTCTATTAAGGACCTAGGGGTAAGAAGTGATGGACAGTGACTCCCAGAAGCAGCTCTTGGGAGGGTTAAGTGTGACATAGGTGGTGAGGGACATAGCACAGTGAGTCTTGGCTCAGTAAATGGTAGCTATTGTTACCAGCATTGTTTTCATTATAAGACTTGGTGCTGTGTTTTATAAAAATGAAGAGAGAAGGATTATGTTTGGTGGAGGTGTGGAAAGATGTGGGGGAAGGGGTACCTCTGTGGGCCCAGGCTGAGGCATCCCTTCCTCCGTGGGGCCAGCCACAGGATGCTATAGTACAGAATAGTTTATAGGGCATGGGGGGGAGAGGGGAGAGGGGAGTAGAGACAGAGAAAGGCAGAGAGAGGGAGGGATAGTAGCGGAGTAGAGCCAGCCATGAGCACATGAAGAGCAAGGGGGAGGGGAATGGGGGAGAGAGGGGGAGAGAGAGAGAGAGAGAGAGAGAGAGAGAGAGAGAGAGAGAGAAAGGGACAAGCAGCCCCTTTTATAGTGAGTCGACTGTGGGGTGAAGCCTAGACCAAATGCCAACACCTTGGTATGGTTCAAGGTCTACAGACTTTGAAAATAAGGATCTTGTTATCCATCAACGATCTTAAATTGTGAGTCTGCATTTTGAGCTTTGTGTACAGCTGGTAGACTACTGTAGCACACCGTAGATGATGCTAACTTGAGGACCTATGCAGAGGTTTTGTGTAATAGTTAGAATCGGCTCTGCTATAGTGCACACATATTCCTAAAACTCGTCATGTTATGCAGAGCAATGTGGTAAACACCACAGAGATTATGGGAAGCAGAATTAGGGCAACCAGTCTCAGCCACTGAGAAAAATCTGATGCGGTTTTGACCCTCGTCCCTAGAGGATATTTACAATATCTATCATCATCGTTTGGTTGCTAAGATGTGGTGAGGGAGATGAAAGTTCACCATCCTTGGTGGATAAAGGTCAAGACAGACTGTTACTAAGTGTCCTGTGATACACAGGCTCCCCACTGACCCCTAGCAAAGATTTACCCCGCTAGAGTCTCAGTAGGGCTAAGGCTGAGAAACTGAGGACTTACAAACAACACTCAAAAATTCGTTAGAGAAACATTACAGAAAGGAAAACAAAGTGATAAAAATCTGATTAAATACTAGCACAATTTAGCTCACGTTAAATGTTTTGTAGATATGTAAGTACTGCAGTACTGTACACATTGCAGTCAGCTCTGTGCTGACTTGCTTGTGAGCTACTGGGAAGTGGTGAAAGGGACTTCTCCAAACCCCAGGTGTAGTACAGGCGTGCATGGGTGTGGTCTACTACACCTGGTGAGCTGTGGTGGATGCATGGATGGATGGTGGGTGTCCCAGTGTGTGTTGAGCATGTTCCCACGAAGTTCAGGTCTTTGGGCACTGCTTTCTGAGTCTATCCGAGTCTCTCAAGGGCGGGATTGTGAGTAAGTGAACGTGAAATTCAGTTTATGTTCAAAGGATTCCTTACCATCCTGACAATGCTGGAGCACACACGTGTTTACAGAACAAGCTGGATAACAGAACTGAGCTTGTACAGCTAATTCCACAGAGCTGATTCAAGCGATAGTTCACACTGTCCAAGAGACTTTAACTAATGCAACTGAACAAAGAAATGTATCAGAGAGAAACCTCAGGGCTGCTCCTATCCATCTGCCCCGTGTGGTATTGTATAGCATCAAACTTTTCTATGACCTGGCAAGTGCCCCGGGCTATTTATATATATCAAAGTCTATTTAAAATGCTGAACAATAATGAAATGTTTAAAAGCAACACTGTACGATGTATACCAATTGTTACAAAACAATCTGTGCAGGGGCTGTAGAAGAAAGGGGCTAAGGGGAAGCCAGGCTGGCTGTGAGTTGTTCGGTGACAGGAGGGCATGAGGAGGTAAGGTTTGCTTGTTGTCTTTTCTGTACCGTTGTACAAGGAGAGAAGGAAAGACGGCTGGTATAGTAACTGTACAGCAGCAGAGACCTTGCAATCAGGCTCAGTTTTTAAAGGTCAGTGCCGTTTGTGAACATTGCTTTTTATCTTGCTAGTGCAAGAAACTACTCTGCTGTAAGCATGGGATGCACTGAAGGCCTGTACAGCCAGCTCACTCTCCACAAGTTCCAGTGACTTTTGAGGACAGCGCATGGGTAACAGGGCCAAATGTCAAAGGGAAAAAAATGTGCATACAAGTCATGGTCAGTGACCGGGAGAAATACTCAACTAGTGTTTTACTGAACTGAGATGATAAAGTCCTGCCAGGGAAGGCAAGACTCAGACCCAAGGAGGGCATGTAAACCATGTGGAACCCTGAGGAAGCACAGAGTTTGGCAAAGAGCTCTGGTGGGCGTTAAACCTTGACCTCACTGAGAGGCCTGATTTTTACCGAGCATCCTTGGGCAAGTTAATCTAATAGTTCTGAGAAATTTTGTTTTCTTTCCAGATTGTGAAAATTGGCTTCTTTTTGTAATGAAAGGAGGAAAAAAAAATCAGATCTCTAAAGGAACAGGATAGAAGGCTGGGATAACAAAACCGAAGACAAGGAAAATCTCCTGAGTAATTTTGGAGGTTGTGGCAAAAAAGTAGAGATGCTCACCGTCCCCCTCCTCCAACAGACATAAGAATTCACACAATTCACAGACACCTTAACAGCAAGCCAGAGCACAGGGTTAAGTGCTTAGGTTAGAAGCCGTTCCCACCATTTGCATCTGACTCACTGCAAGGGAAGGAGGCAGAGTCTGTAGTTCTGTCATCCCAGCTCTGTTCTCTCTCCTCTGTTTCTTCTCATCTGTTTCTCCAGCCTGAAGTATTGTTTACTCTGCTCTCCAGATTCCACCTCATTCCTCATGGCCTCCAGCTTCCAGGATGCCTTTCACAGTCTGGGACTTCTGTGGGAGTTCCCCGTCTGAGCTCACACTAGCTCTTATCAGTGTTGCTATTCTGGTGGTTAAGTGTGCCCTCTCTTTGAATGCTTATCTCTGATGCCTGTACACTTTTCTTTCTGCATCTGCAGGGGATTTACTCTAGCAACCCCCATGGATATGACAGTTTGCAGATGCTCAAGCATATAACCTGGACACATTGTCTCACCCACTTTCAACCATCTTTAGATTACTTCTCATACTCAATATAATATAAATAGGCATAGATACACTGTTAGAGGAAATGACAACCATGGTTATTTCCAAACAATAACAAAGACCCCATGGTCAGTACAGATGCAACTTTTTTTTTTTTTTTGATTGGTTGAGTCTAAGGCTGTGAGCCCACAAATAGTGAGCATTGTATCCACTTGTGTGTGTGTGTGTGTGTGTGTGAGAGAGAGAGAGAGAGAGAGAGAGAGAGACAGAGAGAGACAGAGAGAGACAGAGAGAGAGACAGAGACAGAGAGGGAGAGAGGGAAAGGGAGAGAGAGAGGTCTAACCAGAGTGTATACTACTTGACAGGGACTGCTTATCAAATTTCCTAGTACATGGTCCCAACCTTGCAGAGAAAACTGATAGACACGTGACTTTAAAGTAAGCACTCATGAAATGCTGAGTGCTTAAATAGCCTGTCCATATTTCCTCCTCTGCTAGTTTAAGGCTAGAAGTCTGTGTTCCTTTTGTTTGGAGCACCTTTCTGACTGGGAATCTCTAGCCATCTCTTGTTCATATTGTGACTCTCAGTTTAAGGCTCTTAGGAAAGTCTGCTACACCTCCTCCCTCCTTCCTCCTCTCTCCTCCCTCCTCCCTGGGCCTACTGCCACAGCCCCTGTGAGACATCTGACATATAACTTCACAAGGCACACAGTGTGACCAAGCTCTCCCACAGGCAACACGCACCATGGGGAAGATGGAAAATATACTAGGTATAAGGTACACAGGTGAACAGGTCTTTGTATTTATTTGTATGTGTTCTACTGTATATGTCTTTTAATGTGTACGTACAATAGTGCCGCTATGTAGCTACCTATAATTTCCAGCACATTTTGGTTAGGATGAAACTATACTTAATAAAGAATGGATAGCCTGAAGAAAGCTGGTGGGGAAGTGGTAAAATCTATCTATTGATTTTACAGCAAAGCCTGTGAAGGGAAGGTGCAATCAGCCAGTCAGCATTGGAGAAGGTAGAGATAATGTAATGCAGATATCCTCAGATCTGTTCCTCCCAGGACAGCACTTCTCAGAGGGTAAGGATGGGGCCAAAGTAAGCCCTGTGGATCTCAGAAATATCCCATGTTCAGAGACAGTTGACTGAACTGGAATAGGTGGCATAGAAGCCTGCCCCAGAATTATCCTTGCCATCCTCAAAGCACTAGAGTGTCTTGTCTTAGGATAAAAGGAAAGCAAGAAGATAGGAAGGAATTGCCCAGATATCCTTGTATCCAGTGCATCCCCAAGAGGTCACATAGAGTCCCAGAGGAGCCTGTCCTCAGGTAATTCTCAGATACCTTTGTTTGGTTACATCTTCTGCCTGGCTAGTCATTAGGAATGCCTGCTAGGAGATGTGCTGGGCTTTCCACGCACAGTTAACCAGCAACTCTCAAGGACTCATCAATGAGGACTGACTAGTCTCATGCCAACTCTCCTGAAAAATGGTGAGTACCTGACTCATGGAGATTACTGAAAGAGAGGAAAAACAGAGTACCACAGCTGTGCAGAGGGAAAACTTAGTCAACCAGCACCTGTGAGGCAAGAGTAGCTAGTGCTGGAGTGGGCGGTCCACCTGCATCTTCCCTGGGGAGCCACTGAAATTTCAGAATTCTGAAGGTCTTTGTGTGAAAGGTGAAGGGTGTCATGGAGGGAGGGAGCCCTAGCTGGGAGGGGAACAAAGAGAGGAAAAGGGAAAGGCAGGGTCCTTCCACTTTTCAAGGTAACTTAGCTGAATGAATCCAAAATTGAATTTGGCTCTAATCGCTAGTGATTCATTTGGAGACGAATCACAAAGGACCTCTTTCCCCCCCAGTTTCCGCTTTACAGAGTTCCCAGGCTAAAAGGGCAGCCCAGTTTTGAGTCACTGGTTTTAGGAAACCCAGAAATGATATCATGAACCAAATCTGACTGTACTCCTGTAGGAGATTAACCCTGTGTTTATAAGAATTAATTAAAAGTCATTTATCTGCAATCAAATCTGGATTCCTATAAGTGCACTGCTGACCCCAGTGGCTTGCTTTGCACTTCTGTACCATGACTTCTTACTTCGAACACCCACCTGAGTCAAGCAGCAAGTCAAAACTATGATTAATTTGGTTTCCCACTGATGACCAGGTAGACCAAAGGTAAGCTCACCTTCTCTAGGAGGTATGTCAGGTACCTTTGTGTTTTCTCCTTCTCTCTGTGTGTATGCTCACTCGTGCACAGTTGTGCTATATGGGTCTGTACTTATGGAAACCCAGGGTGATGTATGGATTCTTACTTGATTTCTCTCTCAGCTTATTTATTAAGGTATTGATGGTTTGACTGAGAATGTCCCCCATAGGCTCAAATGTTTGAATACTTGGTCCTCATTTGGTGGCTTTTTGGAAAGAGCTTTGGGAGTTTAAAAACCCCATGGCATTTCCAGTTTTCTCACTCTAATTTGTGCTTGAAGTTCAAGAGGTGAGCTCTCAGCCTCCAGGCTTGTTGCCAGTGCTCCACCATCATGAACTCATATTCCTCTAAAACTGTAAACGCAAATAAACTCTTCCGTCTGTAAGTTGCCTTGATCACGATCTTTTATCATAGCAACAGGAGAGTAACCTATTATAGGCAGGTCTCTCAGTCAAACCCACGGCTAGCTGAAAGGTTAGTCTCTCTAGACATCTTACTCTAGGGATCCTGTCTCTGCCTTCTGAGGCTGGATTGCAGACGGGCCACCACATCTATCCCATACGTACACATGTTCTGTGGGGCCTGACTGATGGTCCTTCTACTCATACAGGAAGCGCTTCACTCATGAACCATCTCCCCAGCTCAAGTATCTCCAATACACATAGTTCACTGGGGCATCAAAATAATTTCATTTCCATTTGACTGGAAAATAAGTTGCTACATTTAAGTACTCTATGTACTCTTAGCACTTTGCATGCATCTTTTCCTTCATTTGTCCCAAGTAGTCTGTATCTCCTCACTGGAAGATTAAGAAATCTTAGAGAAATGAGCCGGTGGGTCCACAAGCACCCAGTTAATCATGGGTGGAGCCAAGACAAGAACCTCAAGTTTTCTCTCTATTCCACTCTATCCTCTTTCCAGAAACACAGTAGAAAGCAGACTTAAGGAAAGCAAAGAGGAGAAGCTGGCACAAATAAATTAGGACTCACCACACACATTCATCATATAGACATAGCTCTTGCTATGAAATAACTGGGCAAACTCATGTTGTTCAGCCATTCATGAGTTGGGCAATCACTGTGCATCTCCCTGAGGATGTGCCTAAAGTTCCTGCTTAGAACCCTACCTACTGGGTGTCTTCCACACTCACATGGCACTATTTCTTGTTTTGTTGTTAACGCTGGGAATAGAAATTGGTGACTTCAGAGTTTTTCTTTCATTATATTTCTTTACTCCTTAATTCCTGATGTTTGTGTGTAGCAAGCACGCAGTACTCAGCAATTGCTCATTTCCAAGAGACTAGGAGATTCTGAAAAGAAGGTTTCACCATGATTGTAGCTTCTCTTTTGTCATTTCCAATTCCAGAAGCATCTCTCCTCTCCCTGTGAAATAATTGAACTGCCAGAGCGGTATAGATGGAAAGAGAACAAAGGAGCTGATGTCACCAAAAGGAGCAAAAGATGAAAGGCAGTGAGGACCGCCTAGCCTCTTGTGGCTGGGAGCTTCGAGAATCTCAGCCATACCCAGACACTGAAGCCAGGAAGTGCTATTTGAAAGACTCCTGCGATTCTGTTGCTTTAATTTTCTGAGTACTGCTTTCAGAGTTTCATGAGAATCCATGGGGCATCATGTTTCCAGAAACAGCCTCTTTATTCACAAACTGTCTCAAGTGGATCGCTCAACTTAGACACGATAAAAATGATAAAAAGAAACTCAGGGGCCTCACGTTTCCTCATTAACAGACAGGAGAGTGACTAGTTGTTCTGGGAGCTGAGGCCCTGATAATACCCCTAAGGCATCTTCAGCATGGTCATCCTCAGTGTCCTCCTGGAGGCAAATCTAGGACCTTTTCACTTCATAATGTGCTTCCACTCTTGTACTTCTGGCTCATTTTATCCACTGGCCATGCATCAGAGCTAATGACTGTCCTTTGGTGATACTGTCCAGACCTCCTTAAGCCCACACGCTGCAGCATTCTTCTAGCTGCTGGAGAAACTGGAACTGGGCTGGCTTATAAAAAAACCAATGCCTTCTCCCGAAAGATCCCATCATCTGACATATTCTCCATGGGAGGTTTTGCATTCCTGGGATCCCCCCAACTTTCCAGGCACAATCTTGAGCCTGTGGCTTATGTCTGAGTGGAACTGACTGAATTAAGCATTGTTCCCATTCCAGAAGGTGAAATCAAGACCTGTAGATTAAAATCACTGGCCTAATGTCACAAAGGTAATTCACTGTAAGTGGTCAGGCTGTCATCAGATGGAATGCAGAGTTTTAATTAGGAGTACTTTAGTGGTCATTGTAGATACGTTGTGTGCTGGTCAGCATTCTAGAACAGTTGCCTAATGCATCAGCAGTAGACAAAGGGGGATGAGGAGCCAATCGAGGAAATGGCAGGAGGGAAGAGTAAAGTGAAAGACTATGGCAGGAACTTACAGAGTCATAGGCTGTGCACAGCCACTGAAGTTTGTTTGCCTTTGCCTTGAGTAACTGTACTTGAATTCTTAAGAGTTATGTTCACACTGTCACTCTCTCTGAGGTGCCTAAGGCAACAGGATTAACTCTCATTGCCCAACTGTTTTTGTTTTGCTTTTTAAATGTCTCAAATGTATAAATATGCTTCACCCTAAAGCTTCACAGCATGGCAGAAATCAGACAAACTCCTTGTCCTGGCACTAGGGACACCTGGCACTGTCCTGTAGATACTAGAAGCATTGCTGGCTTCTGCCACTAGGTCTTCATGCTCAGTGCCACACCCAGTCACAGCAATTTGAAACAACTCCTTGATGACTATCCCTCAGGTAGTAAACCATTCTAGTTGAGAACTGCAAACCTAGATCAAAGTTTTTATTATGGCAGTGAGCATAGCAAAGTAAGTCTAGGATTGTTTAGCCCGCTTTCTAGTCTTCCTTTCTGTTTATCTTTTGTCCGTTTCAAAATAACCCAGTATCCTCACCCAGTATCACTTACTTTGAAAACCATCCCTGGTCAGATACAGATGTGTACCTGTGGTATAAGGCACTTGGCAGACTGAGGCAGAATGATCATGTAAGCCCAGGAATTGGAGACCTTCTCCAGAAACAAGAATCATCACAAATAAACAAACAAAACAAGAAAGCATTAAAACAAAGCCAGTAATGACTCTGATAAGAAAACTAAACCAAGGAATTTATACAGAGAGTGTTTTCATTTTAATCTGAGTTCTTTGTCTAAGGCATGGGCAATACCTCTAGTGGGCAAAGTTGAAGCACCATATACACATAGTTCTTAAAAGCTGCCTACTTATAAGACATGAAAGATGGTTTCTAAAGTATGTTCTCTGGAATGTAAAGAATGTAATTACAATTCTAAAGAATGTCAGAATTTTATAATAGAGTTGTGTGGTTAAATAAATTTGAGAAATTAATGTTATTCGAAATTAAACCAGTTTTTCTTTTTTTCTCTTCTTGTGCCTTAGATTCTTTACAATGCTAACATATATCATCAATATTTATGAAGACATAATGGTTTGCAGCTTTTGTAATCTTGTTTTTGTAACATGCGTTTTTATAGTTTAAGGTCAGCAAACTATAATCTACAGGCCAGATTTGGTTTACCACCTACTTTGCAAACACGTTGTTATTGGAACACTACCAGCTCAGCCATTTACACACTGTCTATGTCTTTAAGTTAAGACATTGTGATAGAGACAAAACTACCTTGAAAATCTCCACTGTTTAGCTTTCCGAAGATCAAGATAGTTGATCCTATTTCTGGCAGAATGGTTTATGGCGTATACACTGGGAAACATTAGCTTATAGAGCTTCAATGTCGGAAAAAAATTATAGCTTATCTGTGCAATTGAGATTCTGTGATATCAGGAACTCAAGAGCTATATTGAGAGTTTGTTACACATGCAGATGTGTCTGGAATCTGGTTCTGACCTGTTGAATCAGAATATCCACCAGAAGGGCTGGGCGTAGTTCAGAAGTAGAGTACATATCTAGTATGTGCAAGGTCTCTGACTTGATTCTTAGCATCATAAGAATGTTCAGTGGAAAAGCAAAGGAGCCCATACTTGGTGGAAGCACCTGCCCAATTATGTGTACAGCTAATGTAATGCAAAGGACTAAGTTGCCACCAAAACTTGATATGTTTAAGTTTTCTTAGCTCTAGAATTCTTCAAAAAGCCTTCTCTGGGTAAAGTTACACACATCTTACCCAAGGCTCTTAAAGTGCCTTGGAGGTCCCTTTATCTGTGCAGTCTACATGTTGCTTCTATAGTTTAGTGCTATGTATGGACATTTTACTAAGTCAGATAAGTCTGAGGCTCTCTTTCATCCAGTCTGAGTAAATTACCCTTAATAATGAATTCTTAGTTGCCTCCCTGAGTACTTAGGGGAAGTTATTTCACCTCAGGCTTCCATTTTCTCATTTACAGAAAGTGGTAAGAGCATCAACTTAGACATAATGAACCATCACAAATAAGGCATCAAAAGACTGGATCCCAGAAGTGCTCAGTCAGGTTAGTAAGGAACCCGTAATCCCAGCACCTGAGAGACTGAGAAAAGAAAATCGCCTTTCGGTTCAAGGCCATTTTAGGATACATAGGGAACTTCATGCCAGCTTGGGGTATGAATAAGATTCTGCTTAAACAAATTAAAATTAATTAATTAATTAGTTAATTAATTAATTAGAATGGACAAAAAGGAGTGGAAAGAGAAAAGATGCCAGCAAGGAAATTAGTGAGTCTATATCCCACAGGGTGGTGAACTTTTCCAGGGAACGAACCTTGTAAGTTGCCATCCTTTGATTTCCCTGGTGATCATTATACAATAAAGTCCTAAAAATAAAAGATTTATGGAAGGAATGATGAAAGAAGGGAGAAGATACACCGGTGGTCAAGGGTGACGAGACAGGGAGATCATCTGCATCTCGGTCTCCCTTCTGCTGCGGTTTCTCCCTGGTCACACGGAGCCCCTCCTAGGATAGTTGTAGATATTAAATAAGACCCTGTAGGCAGAGCACTTGACACTCTAAAAAAGAAATTCAATCAAGGCTAATTCTCCACTACAGTTAATTGCTAGCATTCTCTCAGCATGCTCCATCCATTGCTAGAATAAAGTGCCTGAAGAAAATACATCTCTTTGTTTATGGAGAAATCTGATTTCTGTTTTTGCTTAGATCCCTTAGGAAACACAAAGCCGAGGGAACAGCTCAAAATTTGGGATTATACTAACAGCATATGCAGATCCACCATGGAGTTATGCACACAGTAAATCCCTCAGCTTCACTGAACTGTGCACAACTAACGTATCTCCCCAGTGCAGACTCTCTCTCTCTCTCTCTCTCTCTCTCTCTCTCTCTCTCTCTCTCTCATTCTCTGGCTGTTTGTAGCTTGTTAAGAACAGACTTAATTCAATCCCTAAACAAGGAAATGGCAGACTCCACAGGAGATAGAGGAATGCCTGCAGTCCAAACCAAACAAAGAAGAAACCATAAATACCAAGGCTTTGAGACATCAACACTGATACTGAAAAGGTTCTTCCTGCTCCTAAACCTGGCTCTTTAATCCTTTGGAGATTTGTCTTTGGGTATTCCCCACTTATTTGAGACTCCTGGTTCACATACCTGCTTCAAAAGTTGAATGTGAAATGTTGGGCTCCACACTCTAAACTGAGCACAGTTCTAGGTCCTGAGGCAAATGTACACACACACACACACACACACACACACACACACACACACACACACTATACTCACCCTACCAGAGCTGAGGGAGGGAGACAGACATCAATCAAAGAACTAAATGATGTGTAAAATTAAGGGGTACAATACTAGGAAGCAAAGCCCCAGAGTGTTCTGAGATAGCATAGTAAGTCACCTGCCTAGAAAGACAGGGACCACTTCTAGTGGAGTCAATAAAGCTAATGATAGCAGGAGAAAGCACAGCCTATTTCATGATCCTGTGACGAGAAGGAACAAGAAACATCGCAGGAAAGGAAAGAAGTCCTGAGCGATTAGTTTAACTAAGTCCGCCCCCCATGATGAGAATTGACTGCTACAGGGACGTCAGTTTCTAAAGTATAGACCCTGGTAAGGGGCCCACACTCCAGTGGAAGGCCACACATCCAAGAAGATATGGATGGCACAAATTGCATTGGATGGATCTAAAAAAGAAAAGAGAAGAGAAAGGACCAGGTGGGTAGGGAAGAGAGGTAGACATGGGAGGGTTGGGGAACGGGATGAGTAAGATCAAAATTGATTGGATGAAATTATCAATGATCTAATAAAAATAAGAGAGAAAAAGAACACTGACACAATGAAACTCATTTGTTTGCCAACCAAGAAGTTTAGTTTTAAACTGTAAAAACCGTAAAAACCTTTACGGTACTCATTAATAATTTTTGCTACAATGATGCCCAAAGTGACAGAATAAATATATAATTATGTATGAACAGGATATAACGGAGAAGGAGAAGGTAGTTAGACCATAGTGACATGAAACTGCTGGATCACAGACTGTCTTTATGTACCAACAAAGAGAAACACAGGAACAAGGTGGTGATGCAGCTTGCATTTGAGAAAGATTGGAAGAGACTAGACGTAGAGAGAACATGAAAAGCCAGTGCAGGCTGTCTGGCAAGATGTGCGGTTGGGATGTGCCAGTGTGATAAGCTGACCACACCCTGCTGAGGATCCCTTGTAGATCCCAGACAAGAGAACAAACGCTTGATCTAGAACTTGGAAATGCAAAACTCCATTCTTCTAAAATAGGAGTTGACAGAGCTCCAAAGAGAAATCAGGGTGTGCAGGCTGACTGGACAACACTAATAACATTTACATATCTGTGCTGTCACATTTTAAACTTTGCTCAGCAAGGATTTGTGATAGCACTTGGCACTTTTCATAGCATCAAGAGCAGAAGGGAGACAGTGGCCACTGTAATCCCAACACTAAGGAAACAGAAACAAAGGCCTCCTGGGGCAAGCTGGAGCTAATCAAACTGGAGTCAATGAATTTGGGTACACCAAGAAACCATGAAAGTAACCAAGGAAAACAGCTCTTGCCAACTTCAGGCCTCCACATGCATATACATATAAATGCAAAACACACATACATGTACCCACACACCATATCAGACATACCATATACACACATGCACACCACATATATGTGTATACATAGATGCCCATGACACACCATACACACTACACACAAGAAGAGAGGGGTCAAATCTCATTCTAACCAACTTCCCAGAAAGTGACTATCAATAATGACATCAAGACTGACTCATATTCTTCCCATGGGTGTAGAGGGGAGCCGAAATGTCTTGTAGGATTAGCTATCAGTTTAGAAGACAATGAGAAGACAATGAGGATCGTTCCTATACATTGCCTAGAATTAAGGGGATGCATGTATCAGCTCTTATCTTCATTAAGAAAATATTCTGCAATTGTTTGTTCTTTGTAGGAAGAGACAGGAGGAAGGTGAAAGGTGCCTTGTGATGAGAATATTGTGCTGTAGGTCCTGTTGCCAGCATTAGAAACGATCATTGTCGGGAGGGTGTGGTGAATTTAGACTAGGGAGTAGCAACCTCCCAGGAATCAGAAAACAGAGCAACGTATTTTCAACTCTTGGATTACAGCTTCACAGAGGGATAAACTTTATGCTGTGAAACTGTAATATATAACTTATTTTACATTCTACTTGACTAAGCTTTATGCTAAAACATATTTCTGGTCATGATTCATGGAAATGATCTCCTGATCCTAAGATCATAACCTACAGTTTGAAAACCACAAGGTTCAATAGTTCTCATGCGAGTCCTTGGGGAAGCCTGGGAGCACCCTCACGTCTGGAGGCTGTTCTCACACTTCAGTCTCCTTGGCTCCGGATGAGTTCAGGCCCTGCCTCACCCCTCCCCTTTCCTCCTTAGACACACTTACTGTGATGCCTCCTTCCTTCTCAGTTTCCAAGCTTCATTTCACTTCCTAGGGACTTGATTTAAGAAGCAGATACATTTTTATATTTGCTATGGCATGGGGGTAGAGGTGGGTGGAGATGAAAATTAGCATCTATGTAAATTAATGAATGTTGGTAGAGTGGCGATTTTGTGCCTTGCACTCCACAAAGCTTGAGGTAAAGAGACCATTTGCAGATTCTCAAAGCCATGGAGGCTGAGCAGAGAAGCTTCTGTTCCCCAGGGCAGAGTCTCCGTGCATCTAAATTGTAACTTATGAGGACCCAGCCTTTGTCTTCACCAAAAAGAAACTTTCTTAGTAATAAAGTGAGACTATTTACCCAAAGATGGGCAGGAGCAGATCTCCTCACTCACCTCTCTGAAGTAGCACACCTGACTCAAAGTATACATTGGCATGCGACGTGTACAGATCTCAGTGGCAGCGCAGGTACTTAATTCTGGCTAGCTCAAAACAGCAGACATCTGTCCTGTTTCTGCTAGGCTGTTTGGGCTTCCCAAGGGTAATGAGGACTGCAAGAGCTGAGAAACCAGCCCACTGTTGAGGGCACAGTGGGGTAGCTATCATCCTCAGATTAGACCCTATTGCTGGGTAGCTGATTGACTATGAATGTGTCTCTTCATTGCTCTGAGCTTTTCTTGTGATACTAGAAAAGGAAATTATTAATGCCCACAGGCCAGGAGTCCCTGACAGTATGAATGATAGAAGACCCAGTACAGTCCCAGGAACATTATAAGCTTTTAAATAAATAGGAGCCAGGGTTATTATTTTTAACATCCAATTCACATAGTTGGGGGGGGCACATACCTAAAACAGCTTTTCATCAACAAACTGAAGACTCAGTTCCTAGAGGGGAAACAAGAGGTAGAAACTTGGGGCTGATATAGACCAGCCTCAGATATTTATCCTCCTGGCTTTGTGTCATGCTAATGAATAGACACTCCTTAGCTGTGTGGGGGTCTCCTACTAGCTCTGCAAACATTGTAAACTGGCTTTGGAGAGCAAGATCTCTTACATCAGCCATCAACCCCATAGGGACCTTCCAGCTTGTCTCCTTTTTATTTATTCTTGGTCACAAACATTGGCAGCAGAGGCCTTAGGAATTCACACACCTTTCCTCTTCCTAAGGCAGTGGTTATCCACCTGTGGTTCCCATATCAGATATTTACATTACAATTCATAACAATAGCAAAATTATAGCTATAAGTAGCAATGAAGTAATGTAACAGTTGGGGGTCACCAGGACATGGGGGATTGTATTAAAGACTCACAGCATCAGGAAGGTTGAGAGCCACTGCTTTAGGGTTTCCCACGTCACCTCCAACCTGCTCAATGGGAAAGCAGCTCCCTCAGACTACTAATAATTCCAGCTGTACTCTGTTCTTGAGGATCTGTGACACTCAGTGGCACTGATCCCAAGCTCTGCATCAACTTCTCTCTAAGGTCTTACAGTGAAATTCTGACTTCTGTAGCAGTGCAATAATGTCATGTGATTAGAACTCATTGTACATCTCAGAGTAATTTGACTAAAGAAAGAAAAAGTAATCAGTGGCTCTGACTTTGAAAAATGTATTTCAACATGCATTTCAAAATCTAATGTAGATTTTATCTCAAGAGCACATCTCAATTTTGACTTGCCACATTGTGTAATCTCAAAGGTCACAGAGCTACGGGATCAGTGGCTTTAGTATACACACAGACACATACACAGACATAGACACACACATGCATGCATACATAGGGGTGTACACAAAAGTAAGTGTGTGTGTGTGTGTGTGTGTATATATATATATATAATTAAATATAGTATATGTGTTAATTGGATACATCAAAGTAATATTTTTGTTATTGGAATATTTTTAGGTACAATGGACTACATAAAATATATTATCTCTACTAGATGTTTTTTGATGGACAGGGACCATTGTCCTGGTTCTTTTACTAGAAAACAAATGCTTCAATGTTCTCTCTACTCACAGCTGGAGCTACTGCCATGGCAACAAGCAAATACATAGAGGAATAGAAAGAAAGTCCTCAGGAACCTTCCCTTTCTCCTCTCTCCAGAGCCCACTTGCTCTGCTCAGGCAGCAGAACTCTTCCTTCTGCATTTTTGGATGCCTGACTGAACTCCACTGTGCTTCCACTGTCTGGGATTATAGCTTCTGGACCACAGTGGGAAAAGAAGAAAAAGAACTCATATCACATAGCACTATTGTCTCTGTCTCTTAGAGCTCCCTCCTTCTCATAGCTTAGACCAGAGAAACATCTGCTGGGCTGGCTGCCTCTGTGCTCCATGCACTAGTTAGGACTCGTGTTGCTGCCAGGCTCAGATTAGTAGACCCATAGAAACTCCATGACTAGATGATACATGGCATACTGCTTTCTTCTGCATGCTACCTGTCTTCTGTCTGGGGTTTTCAGTTACGTTCAGTGGAAAAAACTTGGACTCATTTGTGGTGTGTATGTGTGTAGTACATGTGTGCGCATGTGTATGTTCATGTGGGTGTAACCCTAACTTCTGTATGTACAGGTAGGTGTGTGCACATAGTATGTGTACATGATGTATTTCTACATGTAAGTATACTTATGTACATACATGTGCATGCATGTGTGCATGTGTTTGTATGTGCATGTGTGTGAGAGAGAAAGATAGATAGATAATAGATAGATAGATAGATAGATAGATAGATAGATAGATAAAGTTTAAATATGTATTAATCCACATCACAGACTTGGTTGTATGTGTTTATTAGGTAGTAT
This sequence comes from Rhynchomys soricoides, assembly GCA_019843965.1. Classification (NCBI taxonomy): domain Eukaryota; kingdom Metazoa; phylum Chordata; class Mammalia; order Rodentia; family Muridae; genus Rhynchomys; species Rhynchomys soricoides. Next base: position 2,281,775 of record JADRCH010000186.1, read on the forward strand.
ACATTGTCTATGTTTTCCAACTACATGAAAGAACTGAATAGATACAGTGAGCTCTATACAGAGACACATTGTTGAGTTCTTAAATGAACAAATTTTAAAGACCAACGAGGAAGCTCAGCCAATAAAAGCATTTGCCATGAAATTTCATGGCCACGTTGTGTACCCAAAGCCCACAGAGTGGAAAAAGAGAACTGACTCTTGAGAGTTGTCCCATAACTCCCACACATGTGTCATGGCACATTTGTATCCACTCTAACATGTACACATCTTACATATAGACAGACAGACAGACAGACAGAAGCACACAGAGTAATAACAAAAAACATAAAAAGAAAAAACCCTAAGATCTTTTGTTTTTAAAATTTACTTATTTATTTTAATGTTCTCACTTATTCTTTGAGAATTTCATGAAAATAATTTTTATCATATTCATTCTTCTCCCCCAACTTACCTAACATCATCATATTCTCTCTCTCTCTCTCTCTCTCTCTCTCTCTCTCTCTCTCTCTCTCTCTCTGAAATGAAAAAACCATGGAGTCCATTTTGAGCCATGAGTCATCTCCCCTCCCCTGTTCTACTTTTCCTGAGCTTTGATCTGGAGTTTGGTTGATACTATGTCACTCCATTGAAGAAAACCGATTTTCCCTCTCCTGGCAGCTATCAATTCTCAATAGCTCCTTTTTTAGGGGGTAGGAGTTCCTGCTCACTTCCCCCTGCCCCATGCTGGGATTTTGTCCAGCTTGCACATATACAGGTCTTGTGCATGCAGTCACAAGTGCTTTGAGTTCATATGTGTATCTGCCCTGTGTACATAAAATGCTGTTTCTTTGAAATCCACCACCTCAGACTCACACTTTTTCTGCCTGAATCTTGAATAGAGGAGTATGACTTTGGTACCCCATTTAGTATTGATCCTGCCCAAGTCTCTTACTTTTTGCACATTGACCAGTTTCGAGTTTCTGTGTTAATGACTGTTTACTGCAAGAAGCTTTTCCGTTAAGGGTTGATTGATACACTGATTATAGGAATCACAGTATGTCATTAGGAGTCTTTTTATTCCTATGTTAATATACCAGGATACTAGTAGTAGATTTTCCCCTGGGTTTCTAACCTATCTATCTTTTGACTTCATGACAGTGTCAACACTGGCTCCTATCTCATGGAATGAGCCTTAAATCTGATTTTCAAAAAGTGATTGGTTACTCTCATACATGAATGCCACTATTGCCCTAGTGGGCATATCTTGCAGGCTGGTTGTTATTGCAGTTTACAGGGTTCATAGCTGAATGGTACTAACAATTACTCTTCTCCTTCGAGAGCATGTATAATACCTTCCAGCACTATGAACCAGTAAGAGTGAACCTTCCAGTTGAGTACCAATTATATTTCTCCATGTTCTCTGCCATAAGCATGTGGTGTCTTTAGCAATAAGATCGTATTGTCAAGTTTGGGAAGGTAACTAATAGCACTGGCAACAGCCTGTGATACTAGGTAGCAAGGGGACTTTGGAATCCCATTGGCCAACAAGTTAAAGAGATGTAAGCCATTCCTGGAAAGGAGGATTTTAATTGGTAGCACATAGTATTTAGTTGGGGTATTGTCTTCTCATTATATGGTAATTCTATTTAAACTCCTTTTGTATATGTATGGATTTTAGAGAGTTTCTACAATAGTAGTTTTTCATATGGCTTTTAAAGAAGGCCTTTAGTGTTCATTTTTCCTCCCCACAGTCCATCCCCGCCATCCCCACCCCATTCCATTCTCCTGTTCTAATTTCTTTCTTCTCTCTTTATAACATAGATTCTATTTCCTCTTCCTTGGGAGATCCCTCTTCTCCCCTGGTCCTTTATTAGCTAAATACTATGATTATTCTAAATGAAGCATAAAACAGCATAAAAACTAGCATCCACATATGAAAACAAATGCAGCATTTGTCTTTCTGAGTCTGGGTTATCTCACTCAGGATGTCTGTTTCCAGCTCTATCCATTTACATGAAAATTTCATAATTTCATTTTTATTAACACTTGAATAATATTCTATTGTGCAAATGAACCACATTTTCATTATCGTATGTCAGTTAATGAAAATCGAGTCTGTTTCCAGTTTCTGCCTATTACAAATAGATCAGCAATGAACATGGATGAACAGATATATAGTAGTAAGATGTAAATTCTTTGTGTTAGGGTATATACCCAGGAATGGTATAGATGGATTATGGATGGGTAGATGAATGGTATAGATAAATCTATTTTCAGCCTCTTTTGGGGGATTTCATAAACAACTTGACAAGGCATCTGAAATCAGTTTTTGCATAGAAACTCTAATGATCACACAATGTCCCAAGTTTCCTTTTATGACAGACAAAAGCTTTTAAATTACATAATGAGGAGTGTATTACAGAGAAGAAGTATGTCTATTCCCAGTGAGTAAACTAATTTCCTAATTAAGTTCCTATTGTCCACTTTACCAAAAAGGAAATGATATACACTTCTAAATTAAAGTGCCAGTCATGATTTAGGAAATAATATACTCACAAACATAGAGCTGATAGTGTCCTGATAAGGATGGAATAAATTCCAAAAGCAGTTGCACAATAATTTAATGGCTAAAGCCATATAAAATGTAAGATTTATTGGCACTGGTAAAGTGGACATTTGTCTAGTAGGATGTGCTGCCCTGAATGATTTCGGTCAGCTGATTGTCGTTTTTATAGCCATGAGTTACAGGTGACTATGTGTCAGCATTTTGCTAGATACTCACATGTTTGGAATATGTCAGTCATCTTAGGTATGCTCTGAGCCAATCCAATTTCAGTTATGAAAATCTGAATGAACTGAACAAATATTAGTGAAGCTGCGCAAGCACATTGTTGAGCCCTTAAAACAACAAACTTTTAGAATTTTTGAATTTTAGAAATATGAAAACTATACATGCACCTTGTGGAGTATAGAAGCATGGAACATGGAATCAGAAGCACTGAATTTTGAATCTTTGAATTTAATGTAACCTTGACTTCATGGTCTATAATTTGTAGGGTGTGTGTGTGTGTGTGTGTGTGTGGTGTACAGGGTGTGGTGTATATGTGTATGCCTTTGCATGTAGAGCGCAAAGGACAATGTTAGGTGCTCCTCTAGAGTCCCAGCCCGTTTTGTTGAGATAGGATCTGTCATTAAGTTAGAGCTCACTGAGTAAAATAGGCTGTTTGTCAAGAATCTGCTTGTTTTACTTCCTTAGTGCCAGGGTTATAAGTACCATGTGTCACCACACCTGGGTGGAGGTTGGACTCATGTTCTTGGGCTTGAGTGGCAAGTACTTCACAGCTGAGCTATCTCTACAGTTGTCATATTTAACTTTTAGAAGACACTAAAAGTATGTTAAAGAATTGTATCCAAGTGTCTATGATTTAATCATCTCAAACCTTGCTAGAATCAAGCATAAAGTAAGGACTCGAGGTCTATATGTGACTGACAAATCTTCCTGATTTTTCAAAAAGATCACATTGTCCAGTAAGCCAATCAGAAGCTGCACATTCAAGATAGGAAAAATTCCTTTACTACTTCTAAATTACTGAACATCAATGATTAGTCTACTGTGTCTTAAATAAGCTGTGTCCTGGATATTCCCATCTGCCAACATCACTTAACACAAAATCTACTTAATAATAAAAAGTTCACTTACATACAGGTGGGCATCTTTCAGAAATTATGGGACACAAAACCACTAAACACAACATCCAAAATCTCAGTTGTGTCATGTGGCTGTCTGGGAGCCATGACTTACTGCCACTGTCCAGAATCAAAGAAAAGGACTACACTCTTGTATGTGATCAAAATGAGTACATCAAAGTGAGGCTTTTACTGAGTGAGTGAAGCTTTGACACCATCATAAAGCTGAAAAAAGAGTTATTCAGATCATCCTAAGTTGGGAGCTATTTGTACCACTATTTAACACAAGGCTATCTGCTTGACACAGAAAATGAATTATTTCTAACTGATTGATATGTATGCCAAATGCATGAGTTGGTTCTCTTACCTATCATGTTTAAGAGGAGTGGTCATGCAACAGAAAGCTCGTTAGGAATAAGGCAGTGTTAGATATTTGAAGTTTGACTGCTCGTGACTCTTATAACCTCAATGGAATAACTGTAACACTCTTACTATGGTCAGTTCTTCTCATGTATTTTGACCAGTTGTGTCTCTCTGTAATGGTTTCTATCTGCTACATCTCTTTGTTGCTGCACTACTCTTTGGTATAATTATTTAGAATAGAATTATAAGTTCTAGTTTCTTAGAAAGTGGTAGTGCGGTTCTCCTCCAGGGTTCATATCCTCACCAGCCATGGGTAGTTGCTAGATTTATAGTGCTAGATAGGGATTCCATCCTACTGAGCAGTCATTACACGATGTTACCTGAAGATACAAGTGGTACTATCACACCTTTGGGGGTATCTTGTCGTTCTGGTCATTAGATTTTGTGGAAGTCACAGCTGAGAAAGACTTTTCTCCCTTGGCAGCTTGTGTAGCTCCTTCTGCTACTATGTGTGCTAATCCTCAGTGGAGCAACCTCAGGTCAGTTCCATCTCTGAGTTCTCCTTCCAACATGTGTGGTGTCTTCAGCAATAGTATCTTCAATTTCTGGGAGGCAACTGGGGACCAGGACAAAAGAGGGAGCTGTGGTTTTGATGAAACAAAAATTGAGCCCTTTTCCTGGATTTTGAATCTTTGGTTCGAGTGAACAGAAAGTAAAGTGGCAACATCATGATTCCAAGGTGGTTTAGGAAGTCCTAGATCACTGTAGCAATGATTAATATCATTTGTTAAGCATCTTTTGAGAGCCAAGGCCATTGCCAAGTATTTGCATGTAATCCACACAATAATCATCTCTGTGTTACCTTGGTGGCCAATGAGGTTCAGAAATACTTAGTAACTTGTACAAAGCAAAGGTATCAAGGACCAATTTAAACCTACAGATGAGCATGATGACACACTTGTGTATCTCCAGTTAATTAGAAGGCAGATGCAGGAGAATTTTCTTGAGCCCCATGAGTTCAAGATGTGTATGAATAACATAAGCAGGACCTACCTAGCTCTACTTAGCTGGCTCAATCAAGGAAACAGACAAGCAATCAAACAAACCTAGGATAGCTTTTAATATGATTCCAGTTAAAGTAAATTCAAATGTAAACAAGGCCTGAAGACTGTTTGATAGACAAAGTATGTTAGGTTCAAACTCGCTTAACTTTGTCGTTGGCTCTATTGTTGTTTTTGTTGGAATGAACCTAGTGCTTTGAACATTTTAAGCATGAGCTCTACCATGGAGTTACACTCCTGGCAACAATCTTGCTTACTTGCGCAAGAATAAGTAAAACTTAACTTGATCTATTTCTTACAAACGCTTATAAGAAAAACAGAAACAAAACTTAGGCCCAGCCAATCAGAAGTGACAAACATACTCAAAATTATATACGTAGGGAATTCCCAATGAGGTAGACCAGTTACAACAGCCCTATGACTGTAAGCAAAGATTTTCCATGTTTTACTTCTGTATTTGTCCTACAGAAGATTCACTTGCCATCCCCTTCTAGAAACTTCTGAGCCACTTCTGGTTTGGAGCTGTCCACTTCTAGAATCACTGCTCCAGTGAGCTTCATTGTGCTTTACTTCATCTCTTTGCCATTCTTTGATTCACCCCAAGAATGTGAACTAGCATAGACTGGAAATTCCCATTCCTCTTGGATGTCCTTACTGTTTTCCCAATCTTAATAGATCTGGGCCTGGTACTAGACCCTTTAAGTTTCCTAACTTTTATATCCAGCAGAAATTATTAAAAGATCACAGCTCTCTTCTCAACAGCATGCCAAAGCAGCTAGCCTCAACATAATTAACAAGATATGTTTGACGTCTGTTGCAACACCTTGTTTATGGCCCTATAAATAGCACATGCATACCATATTTTAATTGCTTGCCTCTCCTTTGCTTTTCAAGATATATTTTGAGCCTTCAGTGAGAAGACCATGTATCATCTTAAGTTGAGCATCCTGTGCACAGCATACTACACAACTGTGGTGGTTTGAATACGCTTGGCCCAGGGAGTGGCACTATTAGGAGGTGTGGCCTTGTTGGAGTAGGTGTGCCCTGTATCACTGGGGGGGTGGTCTTGGAGACCCTCCTCTTTTTGGCCTAGAAGCTAGTACAGAGATGATTTAACACTAACAGTACTCACAGCCTAGTGAGAGACAGCTATATTATCACATGATCACAATGGATGGTCATCTAGAGAATCAAATGACATCCTCCCTGAGTGAGTGCGATTTGCCTGAGACAATATTGAACAGGGGAAAAGAATCACCTGGAACGAAATGAAGAAGATGATATCTCAGGAGGAGCACCGGAAAGATGATTCTTTTGAGTAAGAACTGGGTCTAAGAGACATGACTGCTGATGTTAAAGTCCTCAGCATGTACCCTCTCCCTCTCTCAAGACTGCCTCTTCCAAATAGAATACCAGCAAGTCTGGGAATATCAGCATTCCAGGCTGAGCCTGAGCACTGAGCTGTCCATTGTAAATATGCTTCTACACCAACACATGGAAATATTCTTCTATTTATTTATTGTTTTAATGCAATGATTGATCGTGGCTGTTGTAGGGAATCATGAGGTTCTAAGGATTTCAGCACACCTTTTAGATGCCCTGAGGGTCTGCACTCTGAAATCAATGAAATGCCTCATGAGCATATTCTTTCAGAAATAAGACCTTCAAAAACAGGCACATAACCGCCTCCAATTTCCTATGGAAGGCATTATTCAAATGTCCTCGAGTGACGGATAGTCTAATAATTTGCAAAAACGTGCTCCTTACACTCTGAGGTCAGCCCTGTTTTACTTAAAAGTTTATACTCACACAAGTGCCATCTGGAGCCCACATCCTCTGTCTTGAGCTTCAAATAAATCCTGATTTACCTTGGAAATGTTTGCCAAAAGTCAGCCTGCTAGAGAAGTGGCTAATTTCTCGTCTCTGAACATGCCTTTGCAGTATATGAAGCACAGTAGACATGCACTAAGTGGCCGCTCCCTGAGCCGTTCTAGGATGTTACAAAAGGTACCTATGGAAATGACAGCCTCAATTTTCTAGGAAGAGAGGGAGGACTGAATCTGGCAAGAGGCAGCTGTGTTTTGTTTTGCTCTTTCTTTTCTCTTTCTTCTTTCTGGCTGGAACCTAATCCACATAAAAGCTCTCCATGCAGCATCAGCACTATGACTCAGTACCACAGCCATTTCTTCACCAAACACTTCCCAGCTCATGGAATTTATCAGTCTGAGACGCATTGTGATCGGATGAAGTATCTGTATAGAAAAAAAACAAAACAAACAAATAAAAACATCAAAGAGAGAAATGGGTAGGGGTCAAGATACTGCTTAGTGGATACAGCACTTGCCATGCAAACATAAGGAACTGTATTCAGATCCCTAGAGTGCATGACACATTGGACACATCAACACATGATCGCAATCCCAGAGCACTGATGGTGAGTTGAGAGGCTAAAACAGGAGAATCCACAGAAACCTGGACCAGTTAGGCCAGCATAGATGATGGCAATGAAGCTCTATCTCAAACAAGGTGGAAGGTGAGGACCTACATCTGAGGTTATACTATCTCCCTTCATATTTTGTGGCGTATGTTCACACACACACACACACACACACACACACACACACACACGAGGATGGGAGTGGGGAGGATGGATGCTAGAAGAGGAATATTCAAATCCTGAAAAGCTCATGTACCAATTTGGTTCTTCATGAAGCCTGAGCCATGCTTTTGGTGAACTTGACCCCACAGCCAGTCATGTGTTTATGGCTACCGCTTTGCAAAAGGCAAATAAGGACCTTAGTGAAAATACCTTCTTTCAGGGTCAAAAACCAATGTACATAAATGATTTCCCTGGTAATTCTAAGATGTTACCCAAGTCCAATTCTGACTCTAATGTATACGGAAAAATGCCTTAAGCCTTTGAGTCTAAGTAAAGAAATGAAGCTCATGTAGCTGCTGCTGCTCCTGCTACTGCTGTTGTGTATGTGTGTGTGTGTGTGTGTGTGTGTGTGTGTGTGTGCACATGCATGCACTGTGGCTGTATGTGGCTGCTCTCATGCACGCACACACACACTCTGAACACTGAGGAGCTTGCCAGGATCGGAAGTGGACCACTCCTATACTTCATATTGAGTTCCCTTAAAAGCAGGAAGTACCCCTTCCTTTTTAAAGGGGAGCGTCAACATTGGCTGGACTCCTTCTCGAGTTTGATTCATATTCTTTTAAGTCAATTCCTGGTAGGGCGTGAGTCCTACGTACACACATGGTTTTCTTTTCCAGAACCAGGGAAATGAGTAACTCCTGAGCACCGGGCCAGGAAGAACACCTAGAACTTTAGTAGGTTTTTTACCTTTGTAGGGAGTAGTTATAAATATGTCATTAAGTCACCTAGTACTTTGTTATGTAGCAATAGCATTTTTATTCCTTTCATTAGAAAAAACATCCTACCTATTTAAAAAAATAAAATCATCCAGGCAGGAGAGATGGCTCAGTAGTTAAGAGGACTAACTGTTCTTCCAGAGGTCCTGAGTTCAATTCCCAGCAACCACATGGTGGCTCACAACCATCGGTAATTGGATCTGATGGCCTCTTCTGGTGTATCTGAAGACAGCTACAGTGTTCTCATATACATTAAATAAATAATATTTCAAAAAGTAAAAAATATAATCACAATAAGTAAAATCCTATATAATGTATTTTTTACTAGAAATATTGTAACCAATTTTTGCTAGTTTAATTTCTAGATATTTTCAAAATCATTATATGTAGATGCCACTTAAAAATTCATAGAATCCATATGAGAGACGGTAAATAAAGTCAACCTGGAACATACATCAGTACTGTTAATAGCGAAAGACCCAACTTGGTTTCCCCCTGAAGAAAGAGAACTGGCTCCTGAGCAAAATTAAAGTGACACCATTTACCAAGACACTGCTTCATATCAAGATATTTGTGAAGTGATTTACAGATGTTAATTTTGAGTAATCCTTACAAACTCCACGAAGCTGTTCCTATTCCTTCCCTTTTTACAGAGCAGGATCAATCTGGGAGCTGAGTCCACAAAACAAGTACATGACCTTGGCCTGGCTCAAGCCCATCCTCACCACTGCATCCTACCCTTCTCCAGACATTTAAAACTGGTCTTGTGAGGTCTTGCTTCTTCCTATGCGAAGGCTTGGGGTTCCCTAGGAACAGTCACCCTTCCTCACCCTCCACATCTCCATGAAACAGTCTTGCTTTGTGGCTAGTGCTCCTGACGTGTGCTCTCTTGGAGATGTACACTTGTGTGTATTGCTTCTCAGAGTGCAGATTGATTACTTTTGCAGCTCACTTCTACATTTGCCTCTCTGTCCTTGGCTGAGACTCCATGAGGCCCTGCATCTATCCATCTCACATTCCACAGTGTAAAGGGTTGACTGGAGAGTGCCACCCCATTCTCAGCATTTTAACCAGCTATATGCCAGCTGCAATCAGCTCATTTCTAATCCTGTTAAGCTCTTCCTGTGTTAAGCTCTGCAAAGATAAAGAACAAAGGATGAGATCTGCCATTCAACTACACTATGAGGCTTGCTTGGAAAAGAGGTGGGCTCTGGAAGATTCTTCCATCTTAAGTTACTTCTGGACCAAAAGCTTTAGCCTACCCAAGCCCACTTTTGCCAAGAGAATATGCAGACTGCTTCTGTATTCCAACTGTAACACCATGAACTGTGTGGGCTGAAACCTAATAAAGGACTGAGGAATGGGACAAGTGGTTGGTATTATTATTATTATTATTATTATTATTATTATTATTATTATATTATAATAATGTCTCATTATTAGTTCAAACTGGCCTTGAATTCAAGATTCTCTTGCCACAGCCTCAGGAGTTCTAGGGTTCCAGATATGTACTACTGAATTTCCTTGGCTGGGATTAGTGATTGCTAAATTGTCTTGTTCTAAGGTATACCAATTACACATACTTCCTTTAGAAAGGGTAATATCCCTTCAAATTCAACAGTTAAAGGAACTGCTGCCACAAGCCCTGCCTTGGAATTTCACAATGCTTATTAGCCCATGTGAGAAGCCAAAGGTAGAGATTGAGGAAGGGAGGGTTGGAGGGATGGGCTCAGCACATCTATCTAAGTTTATTTTGCATGTTTAGCTGTAGAATGCTGTCTTAGATTAGACTTCACCAAAAGCTTATCTGGGGATAAGGATTCAATGCAAACAATTTTATTTAGAAGGTGAATGTATAAGAAGTACTAGCAGGAGAGACGGGAAGCTAGTCTGGAACTAGAAACCAACTCAGCTTGCATTAAGGAGCTAATTTAAATTTTTGGACAACCAGTACTCTGGACAGCTTTGAAGAATGTGCTTCACAGATGTCTTAAGGATAGAGAAGTTGGTTACTTAAAATGTTCAACAGCCACAGTAAATGGAGTTCCTTCTTCTGGGGAAAGGAACAACTCTATGTATAGTCTTTCCAACTTACCTAGCACAGCACAGAGAGAGAATATGACCTCAGTGATGATGGTCACAGCAGATGCTTGCTATGGTGCCTTTGAGTCATTGTGCGGTACAGGCAAAGTTAATTGCGAGGCCTGTGACAGAATGATGTGGGAGGCATGCTCTCCCTCTGTCTTTTTCTATTTCAGGCAGGAATCACAGGAAGGCCAAGTAGGAGGAGTATTTGAGAAACAGAAATTGGAAAACAGAATGCCCAATGCATTCAAGCAGTTCAATGAATTCTAAAAAGCTCTGATCTAGCTTGACACACAGAGACAACATTGTGCTATAGCTGGTAAAACTCCAAAAGGAATTCCCATCAATGCCACCAAATACCAAGCACATAAATTTCAGGCTCAGCAGAAATCGCCTTGGAAAATCCTAATGTGTAGAGTGCTGCCAAACACAAGAGCTTCAAAATTCCAAACGTCGCCAGGTTCTAACTTTGCCGGTAAAACAGCAAAGTCATCTTTCCTCAGCAACGGGCAGAGGATGGCAACCTATCCGAGCCCTGGAGACGATAAGCACAGGACGTTACTTAGAAAGGAAGATAGATGTAGGCATAAAGGCTATGAGGACCCTTTCTTAACGAAGCTACATCTGCTAAAGTCAGATCATATCATCCCAGTAGAGAAAAACAACCGTACATCATGGTAAGCATGACAAAGACTACAGGAAGGGTAATGAGGAGAGAGGAACTGGGGGAGAACAAGGTCAGACTGAGTGATCCAGAATGACATCTTGGAAGGAGAAAAGTATTAGCTGACCCTACTTTGATAGGATGGAACAGGAGAAATGGCATCTCCGGAGGAGGAGACCGAGTGTGCAAATACCCCATGATGAGTACACAACTGGAGTAAGTAGTTCAGGAACAGAAGAGAGGTTGGAAATATCATAAAAGGCAGGCTGTGATTAGAAAAGTTAGGCAGGAAAGGCTGCAGTCAGAAGTTGTGTGTGTGTGTGTGATGCTTGTGCATGTGCACGTGTGTGCAGGTGCACATACACATAGAGGCCGACCTCAGATGTCATTCCTCAGGTACCATCCAAGTTCTTTTTAAAACAGGTTCTCTTAGTACCTAGGCCAGCTGGATAGGGATCCCAAGGGGTTCACCAGTCCCATCCTGGGGTGGATGACAAGTGAGCTCCATCACCATGATCTGCTTCTTTAGTAGAAGTGGAAATTTAATATATTCTTTCTGATTTTCTTTTGTTCTCAGGAAGCAGCTTCCCAAACCAGCAAATCACACTTTCTGAGCGCCTTACACCGCTCCATGCCCTGCTGAGCAACCTCCAGAAGGAAATTCCCTGAAGTGTTTCTGGGAGACCAGGCCAGGAGGGCTTATCCTGTTCTTTGACATTTCTTCCCAAGATCTTGAGTCATCTCACAAATTGAAACCAGTCCTTACAAACCGCATGTCAACCTTCTCTTCAAAGGCTCTCTAGTCCTTGTTCCAGAAGGCAATAGCTTCAGGAAACAGAACACATCCTTAATATGACCTTTTCTTGTTGGAAGGAGCTGGGCTCAAGGTCTCTATAGAGACACTTGCTGATGTATAGTCTCAACCCTGGCAAGGCAAACACTCTGTGTACTGCCTGGAGCCAGGATTCCCATGATACAGCTACAAAATGTCGCTTTGTGCCACAAGAAAAGCTATGATGGATCAGCTTTAAGAAAGCATTATCTGTGAGTGTCAAGAATGTTGATTATATAGTATCTAGCAAGGTCAGGTTCAGGGGCAGAGAAGGAAGAGCCCCACCTTTGGCTGAAATCACGGCAGAGGTATCTATTCTCCGTGGAAGCTTTACTCAAGCGCCTGAATCAATCTCAATTCTCTGGCTATGGCTTTTGCACACCTGATCTGTGCTCCTTAGGAAGGAATAATTCACAGATCCCAGGTGCCAGTTATAATGACCTCTTGAAGGGGAAAGACATATTTGACCACCTAATAATTGGTGTCAGAAGATACATTCAAATTGAGAACTTTGGGAGCATGGAAAGAGAAGTAAATTATGCTCACAGCCATCTTTGACTAGACAGCACCTAATTGACTATGCAGATGCATATAGTACTCTGCCTCCTTGGTCTCACAAATTAATTAATTAATTAATAGACCCACACACATTTCTCATAGGAAGTATGTGAGGTGCTTGGGGCATAGCATGGCAAAGTTCTGTCTCGGCATCTACACAAGTGAGCATCAATTGGGCCTGCCTGAGCTACTTTTACTTTAAGGGTAGTTATCTATGGCAGCACAGATGTAGCCACTGTTGATGTTATGAGCTCCAGCTATCTTCTTAGAAAGCAGCTGTAGGCATTAAAGTGTAGGATCCTGAAGGCGCTAGACTCTTCCCTACTTCAAAATATTTTTCAAAATAAAACCTTAAGATCTTATCACAAAATAATACAGGATGGTTACAAGTTATTCTGAAATACAAGTCTAGAAAAGGGCAGGTTAAAACTCCAGTCCAGAGTATATGGTTTTGCTTGGCCTGCATCCCTTATTTGAGAATGCCAGTTCTCCAGATTGTTCTATAATCCCACTTTATCTGCTCAGACTGGATGGAGCTGACTCTACCTTAGGGTGGGACAGGGAACCTGAAAACCCTGGGGGACAAATCTTTTGTATGGGTCTTCTGTTGAAGTTACTGAAAGATGCTCTCATGTCCTGAGCTCTGGAGGCCAGGATAAGTAAGTGTGAACAGAGAAGGGAGCAAATACCAGTTCTCTAGGAGTAAGGTGGGATGTGAGCAAGCTGGGAGACACTTTAAAGCACCAATGCCAGTCCCATCTGAAGCTATTAACAGTCACTTCTGTACATAACCCAGGGGGCAGCTGCTGCTGCTGCTGCTGCTGCTGCTGCTGCTTCTTCTCCTTCTCCTTCTCCTTCTCCTTCTCCTTCTCCTTCTCCTTCTCCTTCTCCT